>JAGFNK010000208.1:0-85574 GCA_025769875.1 Russula earlei | reverse complement strand
TTGAAGACTCAGGAGGGTCTCCTTTTAGAGATCCGTTGCCCCCATGGGGGCCCGGTGCCGGCTGAGGTGCCAGATTCGCCCCTGGTCCTACAGGAGGTGCTGCTGGTGGTCCCCCTGCTGGAGGGCCTCCTCCAGGTGGGCCTCCTCCTGGTACTGGTGGACCTGCGGGTCCGAAGGGGACTCCTCCACCTCCAGGTGGTCCTCCTGCTCCGGGTGGACCTCCTCCAGGGTTTACTATGATGGCGGGCCCTGCTCTTCCACCTGCTGTCTGGGTGGCAATGGTGGCTGTCTGCGTTGCTGCAATGGTAGCCATTTCGACTGATTCTTCTGGTTCTTCAACGATTGTTGGTTCAATGGGCGAGACGTGTACTGTCTGCTCTAGTCTTTCAGCTAGCTCCAATACTTCTGGTGCTTCTGCTTTCTGATCTGTAGTCGGAGGGTCCGACTGTTCTGTTTCTCCACTTGATGACTTTTGTATCAATGGAGCTGGGTCGTCTACTACTTGACTTCTGGGTTCCCATGAGTAGTATAAGGATCTGTCCTGGTTCCTAAACCTAGGACCTTATATTCGTCGATGTCTTCGTCCTCTCCTGCGTAGGGACGTCCTTTGTGGTAATCAATAAAGTACCACTGATCGTTGATGTATTCACAAGGAAGGTAGCTTCCTTTGTATCGGACCTCGTATCTGTTAGGCCCTTCCTGGTCTGCCCAACACCAGATGGCAGTTCCTTTGATTCCTGAGGGTAGATCGTCCCTCTCTCTAGCTTTGAACCAACCGAATTTGGTTCCTTGCTTTGATTTCTGGTTGAACTTTACGCGTATGCTATGTTCTCCCTCGATTTCCAGTTTGTCCACTCGCCACTTCCTTTCCTAGGGAGTCGGGACTTGTCTGCCCTCTTACCACTGTCTATGCCAATGACAGTAGGGGTCTTTACAGAAGTATGCGTGTGTCCAACCGTGCTGCTCGTCGAGAGTCACGTAGTACACCTTCTTCTTGTCGTGGAGAGGTCTGTATAGATTCTCCCCCTTGACTACTTCAGCGTAGGTTGCTGACCGTATGATGACTAGATCCTAGTCTTTAGGCTTCCTGCCTATTTCTGGTTCGCTTTCACAGCGATGTCTGTGATAGAAGCTCGACTTATGTTAAGGCTCCAAAGTGCCTTAAATAAGATCAATGGTCGCGTCTATAAACGCGTCCTACCAATGCAGATATGCTTGAGTCAAGCAAGCAATACTCGTGGAGGGGAAGGAGTGTTAGATCCTTCTAGAGTATGACAACAAGATGAGAGGGGCTCTGCAGACGGGGTAGGAGTCAACTGTTTGGGATTGGCAAACTAAGTCGAGCTTAGGGCTCAACTGTTACGACTGGGGGCTTTATATAGCCCTACAGGGATAAGGTTTGTACTACTGTAGTACTAGTCGGTGCTATAGAAGCAAAACATGGCTCATAGAAGCGAGGTTGCTTCTATGTAAATGATCTCGGTGCTGGAAGCATTAAGTGCTTCCCCAATCAAGGAATCGACGTACGTGGCGGTACAGGAACATCTGGGACAGAAGCAATGCTACTCATTGCTTCTTCAGTACATCTTCTGAAAGATACGATCAACGCGCTCCGAATGTGATATCAAGGAACATAAACGATCAAGATCTGACGCACGCATAATGCAAACGATGCAGTCCATAGTTCAGGTGTTCCGGCATCTTCCGGACCCCAAACCACTCGGTAACACTCCCATGACCTTGCGCACTTCGTGTACGTCCTTGATTTCCCGAGGCCAGTCCATGATTCCTCGGACTTTGGAGGCCTCAATCTTCATCTTCCCTTCGTCTATGTCCCATCCTAGCATGGTTAGTTTTCGCACCATGAACTGGCACTTCTGGGGTTTCAGGAAGTATGACTTCTTCTTCATCAGCATGAGTAGTTCGTTGACACATTGCTCATGGATTTCTAGTTGTTCAGGACTGTCCCCCGTGGCAATTCCAAAGTCATCCAGATAGTTGACCGTGTATTCTGCCCATCGGGCCAGCCAGTCACCGAAGTCTCTTCTCATCAGCCTAGTAAAGAAGGCTGGTGCGTTCTTGAGCCCAAAATACATGACGTTGGGCAGGTAGGTTCCATATGGCGTCTTGAAGGCTGCCTTCCAGCGATCTCCTTCTGCCAGTCGCACATTATTGTATCCCCATCATATATCGAATTTGGAGAAGACCTTTTTCCCTCGGAGTCTTTCCACCTCTTGTTCCAGATGTGGTAAAGGTTCATTGTCTCGTCTGGTCCACTGATTTAGTCATCGATAGTCTACAATGATCCTCTTCTCTTTGCTGTCCTTCTTGCCAATGAAGAACACTGGAGATGTGTAGCTGGATGGACCTGGAGTGATGTATCGCTTCTCTACTTCATCAGCTAGGAATTTCTTGAGGTATTCTCGTTCATCTCGTGTAAGGGGGTACACTTTGCAGTTTAGTTCCTTTGGTGCGTCAGGTAACAGCTCTATCTGCATGTCTGGTTCCCTTGGTGGTGGGAACCTCTGGGACTTTTCTTCTGAGAAGACATCGGCAAAGCAGTGGAATTGCCTTGGAACATTGGCAAGGGGATCCTCTCCTTCCTGTGGTTTAATCGACTGCTGGGCCCACTTCTGAGCAATAGTCGTCTTTTGTAGGTAAATGGCTTCCCCTTTCTTCAATTGTCGGTTTTCATCTCTTGCTCGCTTTTGGAGTTTTGCGACATAGAGATCCAGGTACTTGTATCGAGCAGTCTCAATCTGTACCGTTCCTTCCATCAGCTGTCCTTTCTTCCAGTTGATGGTGGGGTCGAATTCATATAGGAAGGGATATCCCAGGATGACCCGATCCGTTCCTAAATCTGTGAGATAGAACCTTTGCAAACTCTCCTTCTCCTTGTATCGGACGCGAAGCCAGCAGTAATGGGTGAGTTCCCCTTGCTTATTCTGGGTTCCGTCGACGTTTCGTACTACCATGGGTTCATGTAGTTCTTGTTTCCCAATCTTCAGTCTTTTCCAAGCTGAGTGATCGATGAAGTTCTCTGTTGCTCCACTGTCTAGTAGAGCAGATTCCTCGGCCGTTGTGTGTGCAGTGACGAAAGTGAACGGAATATTCATAGCATTCAGTCTTCTAATGTACACTTGCAACACACTATTCTTCCTAAGCCAGGCCGTCGACTTAGGTGTTCCTAAAAACCCTGTTCCATCAGTTCTTCCAACAAGTCCTCCTTTTGTTTGGTGGACATCTTCTTTATGGACGCCGAGGAGGAGCTCTTGTTATAGGTAGGAGGAGGAGATGTAGATCGTCCGGAGACAGTGCTTTCATTTCCACTATCCCCTGAGTCATCCTCCTTCTCTGTTTCCAGAGCTCGAGCTTTCCCTTTGTCCCTTGGGTTACTTGATTTCTTCTTGACTCTGTCCTTGTCAGGACAGTTCCGACTGATATGTCCTGCTTTCTTGCAGATGAAGCATTTCCCTTCTGCTAGCAGTTTCTTCTTTTCCTCTGTCAGAGGAGGACGTCGCTTGGTCCTTGCTGCATCAGTGGATACTGAGTCCACTTCCATTGCATTCGGATCTCTTTGGTTTCGCCTTTTCCCAACCTGTAGGGATTTCATGCGATTTTCCCTGGTGGTCAACGATCCACCTCCAGATCCAATATTGGCTTTCATGAGCTGGTCTCTGGCCTGTTCTTCCCTAGCAGCATTGATCCATGCTCATAGATCATTGATGGCAGGTATATCTCTAACTGGTCGATTGTAGATTCGTCGCACCAGCCAGGTGATTAGTCCAGCCTTGTAGGCTTCTACTGCTCCTGGTGAATTCTGGTCCCATCCTGCTTTACTGAGCAGAACAAGGAACTTGCTGGTATAGTCATCCAGCGATGCTGCTTTAGACATGGACAATTGTTGTAGCTCCATGAAAGTGTCTTCAGGCTCTGTGGTGTCTTTGAATTCTCTGAAGAAGTCATCCACAAATTCGGTCCAAAAGAGCATGTCAGTTGGATCTAGCTGTACTGGTGCATAAGGAGACGGCGGGTCCCCATTTCTTTTTGCTTCTACCAGGTTCGTTTGATTGACCACCCGTTCATGCACTTTCTCTCCTTTGATATAGGTGAGAGCTAGGGCTACTCGCTTCATTGGAATAGTCATGGTCGGGTTGTCGCTGTTGAGCAGATTCCATAGATTGAAATCCTGGACAAAGTACTTCGTCTTTTTCCTGTCTCCTTTGAAGACTTCAGGAGGGTCTCCTTTTAGAGATCTGTTGCCCCCATGGGGGCCTGGTGCCGGCTGAGGTGCCAGATTCGCCCCTGGTCCTACAGGAGGTGCTGCTGGTGGTCCCCCTGCTGGAGGGCCTCCTCCAGGTGGGCCTCCTCCTGGTACTGGGGGACCTCCGGGTCCGAAGGGGACTCCTCCACCTCCAGGTGGTCCTCCTGCTCCAGGTAGACCACCTCCAGGGTTTACTACAATGGTGGGCCCTGCTCTTCCACCTGCTGTCTGCGTGGCAATGGTGGCTGTCTGCGTGGCTGCAATGGTAGCCATTTCGACTGATTCTTCTGGCTCTTCAACGATTGTTGGTTCAATGGGCGAGATGTGTACTGTCTGCTCTAGTCTTTCAGCTAGCTCCAATACTTCTGGTGCTTCTGCTTTCAGATCTGTAGTTGGAGGGTCCGACTGTTCTGTTTCTCCACTTGATGACTTTTGTATCAATGGAGCTGGGTCATCTACTACTGGGTTTCTGGGTTCCCAATGAGTAGTATAAGGATCTGTCCTGGTTCCTAAACCTAGGACCTTATATTCGTCGATGTCTTCGTCCTCTCCTGCGTAGGGACGTCCTTTGTGGTAATCAATAAAGTACCACTGATCATTGATGTATTCACAAGGAAGGTAGCTTCCTTTGTATCGGACCTCATATCTGTTAGGCCCTTCCTGGTCTGCCCAACACCAGATGGCAGTTCCTTTGATTCCTGAGGGTAGATCGTCCCTCTCTCTAGCTTTGAACCAACCAAATTTGGTTCCTTGCTTTGATTTCTGGTTGAACTTTACGCGTATGCTATGTTCTCCTTCGATTTCCAGTTTGTCCACTCGCCACTGCCTTTCCTAGGGAGTCGGGACTTGTCTGCCCTCTTACCACTGTCTATGCCAATGACAGTAGGGGTCTTTACAGAAGTATGTGTGTGTCCAACCGTGCTGCTCGTCGAGAGTCACGTAGTACACCTTCTTCTTGTCGTGGAGAGGTCTGTATAGATTCTCCCCCTTGACTACTTCAGCGTAGGTTGCTGACCATATGATGACTAGATCCTAGTCTTTAGGCTTCCTGCCTATTTCTGGTTCGCTTTCACAGCGATGTCTGTGATAGAAGCTCGACTTATGTTAAGGCTCCAAAGTGCCTTAAATAAGATCAATGGTCGCGTCTATAAACACGTCCTACCAATGCAGATATGCTTGAGTCAAGCAAGCAATACTCGTGGAGGGGAAGGAGTGTTAGATCCTTCTAGAGTATGACAACAAGATGAGAGGGGCTCTGCAGATGGGGTAGGAGTCAACTGTTTGGGATTGGCAAACTAAGTCGAGCTTAGGGCTCAACTGTTACGACTGGGGGCTTTATATAGCCTTACAGGGATAAGGTTTGTACTACTGTAGTACAAGTCGGTGCTATAGAATCAAAACATGGCTCATAGAAGCAAGGTTGCTTCTATGTAAGCGATCTCGGTGCTGGAAGCATTAAGTGCTTCCCCAATCAAGGAATCGATGTACGTGGCGGTACAGGAACATCTGGGACAGAAGCAATGCTACTCATTGCTTCTTCAGTACATCTTCTGAAAGATATGATCAACACGCTCCGAATGTGATATCAAGGAACATAAACGATCAAGATCTGACGCACGCATAATGCAAATGGTGCAGTCCATAGTTCAGGTGTTCCGGCATCTTCCGGACCCCAAACCACTCGGTAACACCAGTGAGGTGGGCTGCTAAGAGGTTAGTAGCGTCCATTAGTCTGTGGAAGTAGGTTAGGTGGTTAGGTGTCACAGGGGATGGGTCAGGGGAGGAGTCAATGCTCTTTCCCAGCTTGGTTTCCCCTAGGTTGTCAGCTGATTGGAGGAGGCCACGGCCAATGGCGCTCACTAGGAGAACATTTAGTTGGGCCCAGTCTGAGGCGTTTAGCGTTCCTGGTGTTTTTACCCTTTTGTATGATGTCAAGGTACTCATGCGTGTATTCTAGTATGGCAAGGGGGTCTCTTCCTTGGGTGGGTGGTTGGGTTGTGCTGCTGTCTTCCCCTGTGGGGGGGAAGATGGCTAATGCCTTGCCGTTGACTGGTGAGCTCTGTCTAGGGTTTAGCTGCTTTCCTATGACCTCAGCATTGTTCTGGTCAATCACAGTGTTTTTTGTGTGGTCCCCAGTGTGTGGAGAAAAGTCCCTTTGGTCAGGTGGTTTTTCCGGGGGTTGGGGGGTGTTCAGAATGGGGTTAGGGTTGGGTGGTGGTGGTGGTAACGGACCGAGATCCATTGGATCTACTGTAAGGTGCACTGATTTGT
This sequence comes from Russula earlei, assembly GCA_025769875.1. NCBI lineage: Eukaryota > Fungi > Basidiomycota > Agaricomycetes > Russulales > Russulaceae > Russula > Russula earlei. Next base: position 79,039 of record JAGFNK010000208.1, on the reverse strand, counting down.
TGGTGTTCAACTCCCGGTGCCGGTGAAAGCCGAGAGCAAGGCTGGCGGGATTTAAAACTTTTGGGGTGACAGAGTGTGACTGTCCGAATGAGGGTGCATTAGTATTGGCTCCAGACACCAGCTCCTAGCGAACTCAGCTTGGTTGAGACCTACAGATACATTACTTTGATGGGTTCTCTCTCATCCTCTCCTTCTCATCACAGTTTCAGCCGACATGAGGACGCGTTTGGGCGAAGTCTCGACAATACATCACAGACATTGAAGTCTCTTATCTTATCGATGGCAGACGTCGCAGTCGTCGCCTTCTGGGACGGTTGTTTGGATTCAGAGGTGTTTAGGCCCGCAAGGAGTTCGTCCAGCCCGCCCCCGCGGCGCTGCGGGGAGGGGTGGGTGCGGCCGCCGCCGTGGCTTTTCCCTTCCCCTTTTCCGGGTTGCTGGTTGCGATGGGCTGGGCCATCGTTACTACCTCGAAACCCTGGGACAGTTGTCGCAGTTGTCTCGGGAGTGGACGTGAGATGGTGACATGTGGAGTACAAGTCAGTAACAGGTGAAGATGGTATCGCGGTTGGCTATCTAAAGTGGACAACGATTTATATGCTGCACAGGACTAACGAAAGGCCGTGAAGGTAGACAGTTCTTTGTTTTAAAGGTCCCACTGCGAACCCTGGCCACCTCTTTCTCTGCGGTCAATAAATAACATCATGATGCAAAAGTATAGTTTATGCTGTGCAGAAAAGCAATCAGATATCATATCATTGATAATTATGCAGTCCACGTGCAAACTTGTAAGTAGGCAGCCTCACTTGATGACCGGTGTGCACGGAATCCAATAACCCCATAGCACCTCAGTTTTTCAACGCAGAAAACCCTGCCTGCTTCCGGCTTGCTGAGTTCTCAGGCTGTGCATCCTGAGGCTCAGCTAGTGTTTACTAGTAAGCCACCTATGCAACCGTGACTAACATCTGAGGTGGGGACCTCAACGGTGGTTTGATACACGCGACTATCATAACAATATATAAGCAGCAATATTTTAAATACCAAAGGAGAGAAGGTTAATTTGCTACAAACGCAGTCTAAAGTGCGCTAACATCGTTAAGGGTAATAACCAAGTTGACGCGTGAATACAACATTCGATATCAACACTGAACGATAAGCACTCCTGCATTCTTGGGGTCCAGAGAATATGTAAGCTTGCGTCTTAAATTGACCGAAGTAAGTATGCAGGACCGATGTAGCACTCCGGGACCTGCACGTACTTTTGACAGAGTTGCTCCAAGGCTGGCCGAATTTTTGCCTTACCATCCTTCGCATGCAAGCCCTTGCCTGCGCCAGAGGATTAGGAATTCTCGACTCGGAGAAAGAGGCGTAGAGCGCATCAAAGAGCCCGCTAGACGACGTACCGACAATGAAGTAGACTACTCTGTTTGACCTTCGAGTGGCCGCCTTGAGTTCATGCGTTGCGTACCCGACAGCTTCTTCGACGTACAAGCCGTGGAGGTCGACCGTCCCTTCGGGGTGGCCCTGGCACGACAAAGAGGGGTTGGATGAACGCGCATGACTCGAATCGCCGCCTCGACACGAATGGCTGCGTACCTTGTTCTTCTCCTGGAAGATGAGCTCGGCCGCCGCCTTGTTCAGATTTTTCACCTCGATCTCGTGCACGACCGCCTCTCGGTTGTGGCCATCCTCGGCCGCATGGTCCTTCCTCTTGCGCGCGGCCTTGGCAAGTTCACGCGATTCATACATCATGCGCGATCTCTGCATCGCCTGCGCTCGTAGGTCCTCGGCGGTGGTGAATTCCTTGATGCTCAGGTTCGCGCCCATTGGGATGGACTGTGTGTGATAAGTGAGCGCCTCGCGGAACGAATATGTGAAGGACACGAACGTCGATATCTTCAAAGCGCAGGTGTCCCTGACGCCACCGCCCGGCGGATGGTGGTACGAGATGGGCCGAGCGAGAGACCTTGCGGTCGCGGGTAGTGAGGGGCGCGGGGCCCCCGACCCTAGTCCTTGTGCGAGCCTGGGATTCTCTTGAGGAACGACGGCCACGACGGCGGTTATCATCGTTGCTCAAGCAGCCAATGACACAAGCAAAGGCGATAAGGACGATCGTTGCGACGAGACTGGTGGTAAGTATGAACGGCATGTTAACATGAGGAGGAAGGCTGGCCGGTCACAGAATGATGTAGCCCTTGCCAGTACATAAGCGCCGAGCATTGTATCACGAGGGATAAGATCCTTCTCTCCAGAAGGCCACGTGGTCAATCAGTTGATAATAGAATGCGGTCCACGACGCACGGACGAGGCCCCATACACAGTATGCGGGAATAGCCACTCCAGATGGCGGCGTCAGTTAGCATCACCGTTGTAGTGCGTGCAAGCGTTGTCCTCGGTCCGGGTCCGGTCACCGGCGGCGTAGACGGCCCGAAGCACTCGTGACCTTGCTGGAGAGAGACGGGAGGGAGACTCCTTGAACCGCGACCACCACCAGGCCTGGATTTCCCACAGCAAAGCCAGGGCATGGATAGGCAATGAAGATGACAGTGAGCTTTGCAATGTCAGAGCCACCTGTCCGAGCCTTCGTTCAGAGCAATGGCCCCCCCTACACCAAGTAAACCGTAAAACCGCCCCACCAGGTGAACAATGGACACCAGAGGCCACTCCCAAAACCCACCACCGACCACCTGCTGACATGCCACCTTGGGTTGCACCTCCCTCCTAGGCCAAGCACCATCGCACAATGAAATCAAACTAAGGCTGAGAATGTAGTTGATCATAACCTTGCGAGCCTGACGAAAAGTCCTAACCCCCATAAGTTAAACGATCCCCTCCTAAGCTGAACTTGACGAGGAAACCCAACTCCAACCCTCCCCCCATGTAGACTAACTCCCCACCCAGTGTAAAACCTAGTCATGTAATTGAAAACACCCCTGCCCCCCACCTTGAAACTGAGTTACCCAGCCACGCAAGCCCCCCACTACTACCCATAAAAAACAAAACAGACCCCCCCCTCCACCGGAGATCGAAACCCCCGCACCTCCCACAACAACCGATGCCACCGCCGCCACGAGCCTTTCATGTCTCAAAGAGCTTGGCCACACGAACCAGACCACTGGCCAGACATCAACCCAGGAACTATCTTAGGCTGCAGATGTTTGTCCCCCCCAATCTCCGATAATGCCCCCAACCAAACTGCAGACCGGACCAGTGGACGACCCCCTAAAGGCGCCATGTAGCTCCAAATCCTAATCTCTGAAGTGGACCATCTTGTATGGGTCATAAGGTGCAAATGAGTGATACAGGAATGCTCTCACACAGAGCAAGAAGTCTGCACCCGGTGACTCTGTGCCATCAACATGAGACTCACCAATGACAGGATCACCGCAACCCTTATAAAATGAGAGAAGAGCCCTCAACACTGTTAGGGACACCTGGGAACACATCCTACGAAAACCTATGGATCTCCCGAACAACTGGATATTTAATTGTGAGGTTTTGTTGGGTAGATGTTAGCAAGTCTGCCCCCCCTGACCCACGTCAAATGTCGGGGGCAGGATGGTTACCCGAACCACCTGGAGACCCCCTCCTAGTTGAGGAATGATCCTAAATCCATCCTCCAAGCAACGTTTGCATTCACAACGCCCAACATCAAACCCTAGAAACTTGCCCCAACTATCCTTCGATGCCCACTTGGAGACACTCAGCACCCTCCCATGGAATACGCAACACACAGTTGGAACCCACCCGCTTAGAACCCAACATACCCTGAGTCCCACGCTGTCCCCACACGGGGACGATGCTTAAGTAAATTTATCCTCACCCCGGTCCGTGCACCGGCTACAGTGTATCAGATAGGGCTGATATGTTTTCTCCCGCCATCTAATGATTATCCCTCGTAGTCTAAGTTCATAGATAACTCCGAACAAAGTGTATTCCAAAAAAAAAAAAAAAATTGAGAGACGGGGGACATGATGTGTATCTTTGGTAGAAAACGCGTTTTGAGCGCAAGGTCTTTTGACTGATAAAACGGAATCCGTTCTCGTCAAGACCTGATAGTGTACAAACGTATTTAGTTTCCGGACGGACATACGTCTCAATCATGACTCGCCTCGCAAACGCGCAGCCCTTTAGGGGACAAATACAACTGTTCTGCCGCTGCCGTCTCGTCGCCTCCCATTCCCATCTTCGCCGTTCTCTCGTGCTCCCGCCCTCATTCCCCAGTCTTATCACTGGTTTTCCATTTCGTCTCCGTGTTTCTGTGTAGTACATAGTCCCTCTTCGCATCTCTCCCTACGGGGGATTAAATGTCTACGTGCTCGTATAATCTTGGGCAGGACTCCAGGAAACTCGAAAAACGTAGCCGTCCGCACTCTACCCACCAAGGGCGTCCAACCGTTTAGTAAGAGCATCTATTCGCTCTTCTAAACCGGTCACGTTCCCCCTCACCACCCGCCCATTCTCGGCGAGGCTCCCCTCGACGCCTTCGATGGCTTGGGTCAACGCGTCGAGCGCGTCGCGCGACTGTCGCTGCTCCTCCTCCAAAGTGGACAGCGCGTTGCCGAACTGCGCCGCGGAGGCGTGCAAGGTGGCGAGCGTGCGCAGGCGCCCAAGGATGTGGGGGATTTGTGGAAGAGCGGGGATGAGACGCGCGAGTGCCGGCGCGAGCTGCTCTTGCAGTGACGCGGGCAGGGCAGAGGGTGCGGCGGCGGAGCTATCGCCCTCGGTGGCGCTGGCGGTGACGGCGCTGCGACGTTTTTGTTGGTTTGCAGTCGCCAGTCGATCGAGGTCAGACAGGAGCAGCTTGAGACGGCGGGAAATGTTGTCCAAGTGTCGAGGTTGTGAGAGCACGGTGAGTTGCGTGTTTAATCGGGTGAGAAGAGGTAAAAGTGGGGTCGGCATCGCTGAGTCCTATATCAGTGTCACCACTTGAGTACTCTTTCTTCAAGGCTCCCCAGCAGAGAACATGCCGTACCTCGTCCAGAGACATGCTCGCTGAGCCGACGAGTTTTTCTAACTCCCCGACGCGTCGATCTATCTCGGAGACATCCTTTGCAGTCTCCAACGACTTGTGGTGGGTATCCTTTGCCGTCTTACCAACACCACCCCCACCCTTTTCGGGGACCTTCTCCGCAATATGGCCTACCGGTGGTGGGTCCTGCAGGATGCCTTGGACTAGCCGCACTCGGCCTTCGTGGCCCACGGAGTATTTCGCTAGTCGTGACTTGATGTCAACGATGCCTTTGAGAAGGTCGCCCGGGTCAACCTGACCCTGATCACGATCACGCCTGAGGAGCGGATTTGCAGGGTCGGCGAGTTCCGTTTCCAGAGAGGCGAGCTCGGATTGTAGTAACTTTAAGCGGAGCGCAAGGGAGGGCGGGTGTGTCGGGGTGGGTGATGGCGTGCGCGAAGGCGGATACGCATAAAAGGATCGCTCGCGTATCCCTGCGACGTTTCGTGAGTCGAAAGAGAAACGGGATCGAAGGAAGAAGCTACAGACGCTTTCGTTCAGCGCGCCGAAATCGCTTGCTGGCCTCTGCCGCGTCAACAAGGCAGCTTTCGTCGATTCCTTCCGCTGCACTAGGTTCCACTACCTTTCGCGGACGTGTCGAAGGTCCTTCATCGTCACTCGAATCGTTATTCTGCATACATTCAGTCCAGATAGCTTCCGAGGTCCATGGGATTATACCTCATCCTGAAGGGATTGGAAAGCATCTTCAGTCTCATAGACGTCTTTTCCAGACGAATCCTGCGATGTCGAAAGGGACATTTACTGATGGCCAATAGCAGGGTGACAAGAGACATACGATATCCGGTAAATTTGAGTATTTAATCGCACTCATCAGTGATTCCTGTGGGAGAGAGAATCAACGTGGAATCCAAAGCCAGACCAGACGAGGTCGGACGCGACAAAAAACGGTAGACAAAAAAAGCAGAAAAAAAAAACGTCACCTGAGCGATTCGAACACTCGCGGGCAAAGCCCAACCGCTTATTCTGCATATAGCAGGCGATCCCGTTAACCACTCCGGCAAAGTGACTTCAATCCAGAATTTGCTACAGATTATATGATACGTAATTCCCCTGAGTGATGAGTATTCCCTAACCCTCTATACACCGACACAAGTAGGTACTAACGCCGGCGTTTGTGTATATCTGGAGCCAGTAGGTAGAAACACTCAAGTACATGTCATCGATGATTGGGATCACCTATGCGGAGGATGGCCGACTCGTACTTGGGTTAGCACTTCACTCTAGTGAAAACGATGTATAAATGGTACTACCAGTATGCAGTCAAATGGAGAGGGAATGGTCATCCTCGTCTGACATCGACGTTCTTTTCTCGAACAAAAATGACACCGTTCCACCAGAGACGTCCTTGACCGTCAGGTCTGGAGTTGTTGTTACCATGCGTGAGATGTTATCCAGGTCGACGGCGTCAAGTAGGGATGATATGCGGCTCTTTGGCGAGTTCAAGCGTACTGTATTTGTGTTTGATTGGTGATCGCGTGAGGGCGATGGTTGGAAAAATAAGCCCCTGAGGATGTCATCATGCACACGCTCGCTTGCGTCTGACCGTAGGCAATTGATATGGGTCCATTCACCCAGTGCGGCGAGCTCCGTTTTTTTCTTTTTCAAGTACTGGTAAATGCGCACAGTGCGTCATAATCCTTTCTAGACACGAACGAAGGCACTCACTGCTTTATCCGCCTTCTCAGAGACAACAACTTTGACCTGCGACGCAACAACGAAGCCCTGTGCGTCGTCCGCCCTACAGTCGTCTTCTAGAGCAGCGTCAGATATTGATTCAACATCGTCATCTCCCGACGTTCCAGTACGATCACACTGGCAGTCTAAGAGGTCATGACTGTGACAGGCAGTTCCGGGGTGTATAGTGAAGATATCGCGCAGCTACACCTTGTCAACTTAGTCTGACAGTTTCAACGCTACTCTTCTTACCTCTTTCGGTGTGAATGTGTCAGATTTAGATTCGGACTTGCCCTGCCATTGGGAAAGACTTAGATAGATCTATAAGAGAAAACAATGTTCCCAGGTCCTCACATTTCCGATCAATGCTGGGGCCGAGGATAAGTCAACTTCACCTCGCATAAATAGGCGAAAGGACGTACTGTTACTCAGCCCAAGCTTTGTGACTTGACGCTGATAGATCTTCTCTAAGTTCCGCACCTCAATATCAAAAGTCTTCTCGAGACGACCAAACTCACCGTCGATGGTTCCTGCGGTCAGGAAGCGATATATATAGACACTCCGCTTTTGTCCGTCACTACGATGGGGTTCAGCTTTGGGCATAATAATGGGAAATTTCAACTGACCGATGTATACGTGCCATTGATTGAAGGTCATGGCTGGAACGTGAATGTGAGTGGAGGGAATTTCACTGGCACGCAGAATGTCACCTTGGGTTCCAATCGGAATCAACGAGACAAAGTCTTGAAGCCCCGATGAGATTGAGTCCGACGCCGCCTGCTTTGGAACTGAGGAGGAAGAGAACTAATGACAAATTTGGGGGCTTATGGTAGCAAAGGGTGTTATGTTAGCCGACGTACAACAACGATCTTGAGAAGATTTGTTGAACACGTTTACATGCTCCGATCTTTTGGCTGCTGGAGTAGAACTACACGGAACAAGTGATTAGTTCCCCGGACGGATGACAGTGGGTGATCATAGGAAAATTACCCGTCCAGACGAAGGTAGCTATATGATTTCTTCTTACAAAAAGCTTCAATGATGTTGAGAGTAGAGGTGTAATGAGAGACAAGAATGCATTTTTCGTCCGTATACTGTGGAACTGGAGGTTAATATAGGACACTTGAAAGAGTTAAAGTCGGACTTTTCTAATCGCTTTGAGAAGATTTGCAAGGGCCGTTAACTTGCCTGATTTGCAATGCAATTAATTACTTCTATTATGAGTCAGCCGTGGGTCTCACCGCTTAACGATAGGTCGTCCACTTGAGCGCGCTCAGGCAATAGTTTCAACGCCTCCTCAACGATGGTCGTCCTCTCTCGATTGTCCTGGCCCTGGTTGATCTTTGCTTTTGATTTATCTGCAACGGCCTTAAGAAGAATCGGGCTGTTGCTTATTTTCGTCAGGATATTGATCAATGCCAATGACTCTGCCGTTGAGTATCCGATGATGTTGTCCAAGCGGTCGGGGTTGAGAATTTTGGAGAATATCGACAATTGCAAGGGAGTAGGAGTGACAAAGACGACGTATTCGTCTTGAAAATATGTGAATAAAGGAAGTACTTGAGCAATCGTAAGCAAGCTTACATTTTGGTGGCAGGAAGCTTTTCAGGATGCTTGCATCACGTCGAAGAACGAAGCTGCGAGATATGGCGAGTAGCTGAAAGTTGGGCGTCAAATCTCATAGACGTACTCAGCAGGCGGAGCATTACTTGTGCCGAGCGACTTTCGCCTAGCTCTGCTTCCTTGGGCGAACATCCCGGTTCTCGGCTGCGGATTATAGGTGTCTCATACACACGTCGGAAGGTGGCATAGTCATCTGTGGGACAGTCAGTGGGATAATCAAATTGAAAAGTGGCGCGGACCTAGAAGTCCGGGGTTGCAAAAGTCCGCCTATACAACAATCGAAGTCAACGTCAAACAAGGGCTGCTCTGATATATTATGCTTTATACCATCGCATGAAACTCGCTGAGGTCATTCTGAATGGGTGTTCCAGAAAGAATGATCCTTCTTGGAGTTTTCAGTACCCCGAACATGGCTGATGTCTTGTTGTTGGCGGACTTGAGTCGGTGTCCTGCTCATTACTCAGCACAAGCTCGGTCAGCTCAGTCAATGAACCACGCGCCTTCATCGGCGATAATGAGCCCGATGGGTGGGCTAAACAGAATGCTATTAAATAAGAGGGACAATCAGATGATTGGCCGAGCTTACTTGCAGTAAACCAAATCATTGCTTGTAATGGGATGGGTAAGCGAATCAGGAAGATCAAGAGCGTCAAAGACTTACACGACGGTGCGCAGTCGTTCGTAACCAATCAGAAGGACTTGATGGATTTTTCTATGTAATCGACTCGAACAGATCGCAAGAGGGAGAATTGAATAAACTAACGAATTGGCAAACTGCCTGATTACCGTTTTTCCCTTATCCCCGGTAAGGACCCCGACGCGGTCACGTCCTAACCTGCTGGTGGACTCAGGACTGGTCGCGAGGATAGTGGATGCAAGCCATACCACTTGTGGAATTCACTCTTCCAGTTCTAAGTGAATGAATTAAGCTAAATTAGTAGTTTCCGTGTAACCATTATGACTTACATTTATGAGGGTGACAGGGCAGACGATAAGCACCTTCCCGACGACCGGAGCTGCACCTGCATATGGGGTTTGCTCTATCTTGGTAGTGAGTACTGAATTAGATAGGGGAGGGATGACGTACTTAGTAGAGTCCAAATAAGGGTAATCGTCTGGGACGTATCAATCGCGAACGTGGATTCCGATGAATTGCAGCGCTAACCTGAAGGGTTTTTCCCAGACCCCTTTTAATCCACAAACGCCGTCAGAGTGGGTAGGGCGCTATTAGAGTAGGAAGGTACAAACATTTCATCGGCAAGGATGCACCCTTGGCCCTCATGCCTTCGGAGTCCCATGACACAATCATACATAAACTTGACACCTGTAGTGGCATGAAATTTTATTCCGTCTCCCGGAGGGTAAGCGAGCTGACCTTCGAGCTGGTGAGGTCTCAATCGGCGGGCCAGAATAGGATCTATGACGACAGGAATAATGGGTAGAGACCTGAAGATTTCTGTGAGAAGGACACCAAAATGTGACAAGTTGAGCAGCAACTTCACTTCTTGTTGAAACGATTTGAATGTTCTTCAGTAGGCGCCTTCATCACAACCGCGCCTTCCGCCCCAGGATCATGCCTAGATCGCTCAACTAATGAAGTACATCTCATCGGCTTGAACTGGCGCTTACAGAGCACTAGCCGTTTTGGGCTTTGGGTTCGGCTTTGCATAGAAAGTTGCTGGAGGGATATACTTCATACTGGATGAGGGAGAGTTTTTGATATGCAAGTTGCCATGCTCTGGATGATTGGCACGAGGCCGGATATCGGTAGTGTCCTCCAATAACTGGATGTCGTTCTCGCTCTCTGCACCGAGCGCCATCCCTGTCGTTCGGGGGAAATCGGTCTGATGTATTGGAGAGTCCAGTTCTATCTCAAACCCCCCCACGAAGGTGTTCAGTCCAGAGATAAGGCGCGAGTTCTCAAAAGGTTTCTTCGCAAGACTAGAGTAGATATATTGATCTTAACCTGCAACAAACTGTGCGTTTGCTCACATTCTACCATGCTCGGAGACAAGCATCAGTGTTCCACCTTGCACAGTCACGTAGGCATCACCATCCCACGTCTTGTGTTTCTTGTGTTGTGGCTTTCTCCTGGTGAAAGAGGGCCATTAACTGTTAATATACATATATAGGGAAGGGAGGGCTACCAGTTTGCAGTCCAGTATGACTGGGCATCGTTGCTACCCGCGGACAAGGCCTTCGATGGCGGCGTTGTTGACTGGGATATTAGATTGACGGGTTCCAAGTCAATAACTTTTCTCAGGGAAACAGTAGCGGCGGGCGGCGGTGGGGGGTGCACGGAAGATGAGTTCAGCGCCACTGGCTTCAATGGAATGAATTGTCGCGAAAGAGAGGAGGAATTTGCTAAAGGGGGCAGCGGTGCATCACCAGTGGCACCATGGCCGAAGCAGGCCCCAGAAAGATATTCCGCGGGTTGCATCGCGCGGTCAATGTGAAGCTCCTTGTTGCCCACATTTATTTGGGAGCCCTCCTCTAATAAATCAGAACCAACGCCGCCAGTAGTAAGGCTATAATATCAATCTCAGTTGCTGCGCACCAAGTGAAAGGACATTCGACGCATACACGCGGCCTTCCAGGTCCATTAGAACGCCCTTCGGCTTGGTCACGACGAGAACACCATCCCCCTGCCATGTCTTATGTTTTTTTGACTGAGGGACCCTCCTTGGACATTGTTACGTTCTATTCTTGCTATACAGACCTTTGGAGATACATACCATTGAACCATCCAATATTGAGTACCATTGCCTGACGCGCTGATAGGGTCAACACCACTAGAAGTGGCTTGCTTTTTGTTGCTAGAGGTATCGCGCTGTCCAAGCTCATGTGATTTTCGCTTTTCAGTCCGGGGGCAATCTGGAGGAAGGTCCAGAAAAGGTGGCATCAGGATCGTTACTGCTGACAACGACTTCGTTGAGCAACGCGACGTGACGCGACGCGATTTCTTGGTTATGTAATATTATCTCACGTAGGCATCTACATCCACGTGCTTTCATCCTGCTCAATCCTCCGAATGTTGGCGCAGCTCTGATGCGTTCTATTTGTCGGGGATGGCGGCGTTTCATCAATCTGAGTATGTGCTGCTTTCCATGCTGCCAAAGCTGAAGACTGAAAGAAGAGGTGAATGAGGGCTCTGCTATGGACGAGAACCAGCTCCAGACCTGTACTGTACTCCTGTGCCGGCCGCTTTGGGTTTCGCTGCCTTCCACCCACGTATCGCGCCAATCTAGGTACGGACAGCTGAATTTTGTGGTTGTCAACGCGTAACTAAATCCCTCGTTTTTTCCTCATGTGGGATTCGCACTCAGTACGATGGCTGGAATGGCGCCATGGTATATACCGAAGCTTGGGATTTGACCTATTTGATCTACGCCATTCTATATTTGAGATTTGGGGGAGGTTTAGTCTAGCATACTGGGATTATCAAGGGACCACCGGGACCATGGCCATGTGTTTAGAAAACGGCGATGGTGGCACTGGGAAAGCGCTTACTGCGGCGTGATACGGTGGTGTGGATATGAGTGTGAGGAACGAATGAGTGCCCGATATGGCTGAGATCGGATGAACACTCCTCGAGCGCTTGTAGATATTAAGAGATAAGGTTACTCTACTTTGAGTTGCGACAACGGGCACACCGCCGGCTAAGCGCCCAGCGATAGTTCGTCTTGATTCAGTTGTTCGCTGCGGCACGGCACGTCGTAAGCCCCCCCACGATCACAGATTGCCCTGATCGGTGTTTATTCAGTTTTGAAGGCTATCTGCATTTGTGATTGCTGTACTGAGAATTTCCAGAACTTCGGTAAGTTGTGGGAAGGGAACGATAGTGAGGCTGAGTGCAAGTGAAGGTTCATCGTATCCGAATTTTAAAGTATAATCACTATTGCGGAACCACACCAAACCTTGCAGCATTGCATGGACGAATGGGACAGACATGCCCTCTTCGTCGACCGAACGTCCCCCACTTGGCGCATATATGCATTCAGTTTGTCCTCACCCATCGCGGCTAGATATGCCCATGAACTGGACGGCCATCGATCGCCGTAGCCAGAACTTTAGCGCTGAGGATTTCGCCTTCCGGGATGGTCATGATATCCTTTGATAGCACAACGAAGTCCGCGCGCTTCCCAGGGGTAATGGATCCCAAGATATTCTCACTGAACGAAGCCCATGCAGGGTCCAGAGTCATTCCTGAAAACCAGAGCGGGCGTTTCAGCTGCCAGTGTATGGGATAAATATTAGAAAACACCTTTCAGTGCCTCTTCCCGAGTGAGGCGCTGTTCGGGGAACCTGCAACAAGGATCGGGAGGTCACTCAAAGGGCTCGCTACCTGGCTCATAGAGCGTGATTTACCATCCCCCTGGCCCGTGAGGAGAAGTGCCGTCTGGTGCAAGTCGCGTAATGGCGGCGAAGAATCCGGCCAAAGGATTCATGTCTTCGACGGGCGCGTCCGAGCCGAGGGTAAAGCGCGCACCGTAGTCGATGATATCGCGGAAGGCGTAGAGTAACTTGACACGTTCTGGACCCTGCGGAGGGTGAGCGGAGTAAGATGACTCCCAAGCGCCATAACACACCAGACGATCTTCGGCAAAGTACATGTCACTTATTCTAATGGCGTTCAACACGCTCGATTAGATGTGATATCCGCAGCGTAGAAATGGCTTACGCATGGGTTGGCTGGAAACTGGCGATAACTGGATGATGGCCCCCGATTTAATGCGCGATCCGAGGAATCACTAGGAATCAACCACACACCGCCGAGCTTGGCGAGTCGCGCCATATCCGAGTGAGTGATGATCTGAGCATGCTCAATACGAGGTCGGAGGGCTGTCACATTGATACCGTCGAGTGCCGACTCGAATGCATCGAGGACAAGAGTATTTGCTCTATCACCCACAGCATGAACATTCTAGAAATGGTGCATCAATCCTGTGGGTAGATAAATTCCGGCACTTCTTACTGTCTGCCAGCCGTCTCTTAAAAATTTCTGAATGTTAGATGTCAAAACCTCTTTATCGATTCTCATGAAGCCCCTTGTAGAGGGGTTGTCGGCGTAAGGCTCATGTAGCTGATGGCATCTATAAGGTCAAACTAGCATTCATGCTTCAATAGGACTTACAGCTGCCCCACCGGATCGCAGAGCGCCTGGAGTGATATTTTTAGCCAGGTCGCCCAATTAACGAAGAGAACTTGCCATCTGCGAATATCTTGACACTTCGTGCTGTGAACCGACCATTGGCTGCGCCGATAATCGGTTGGATCTTATCACCCCAATACTCGGTATTCTCATCAAAATGAGTCATGCCATAGATACGAATCTAAATCATCGTCAGCAAGAACTGAGGAACGCATGCGCATGCGCACCGGCAACTTTTCTTTCTCGGCTAATCTGACAGACCTTGAACGTCCGATACTCCGGTAATTGAAGCGAAACTCACGATTTGAAGAATTCCAGGGATTTCGGGTCGAAACCGGCATCATGAATGGACGTGAGTCCGTGCGAGACGGCGTAGTCTACAACCAACTGAAAGCGCTTTTCGAGGTCCTTATGCGTAGATTGGGGGACCGCGACAAGGAGCTGAGCATTGTCGAGAAAGACGCCTGGACCATACTTATGTACACAGATCAAATAGAAGGGCTGGTGCCACTCACCCGTGGGCTGGCCAGATGGGTCGCGCACTATGACACCACCCTCGACGCTCTCTGGAAGAGGAGATAAGTCTTCGAGAACCTTCGAGTTCACCCAGATGGCATGACCATCCTTAGCCTCCAGTACAACCCGATGTTCTCGCACTATGGGATCAGAGTCTAACACTGCCTAATTGAAGCAAACAGGGTCGTACGTCATGTTGCAAGAAAAGAAGAAGCACTGGCTTACTGCAGTTGGAAACCCCTGCTCTGCCCATTTTGTGTGATCCCAACCCCAACCTTCGACGAATTTCATAGGATCTCGTTTGGTATCTTCATCGGACAATATAAACTGCCGAATCAACGCGGTAACGGCTTGGGTACGTTAGATCTTGACAAATTGCGGGGAACCGGAATCACCTTTTGCACTGCGAGCGCTCTCCAAAGGAATAAGCCGGCTCGCGCCATGCTCCAGCATGTGGGCATGCGAGTCTATATATATTATTACTGATTAGAGGTAATTACACAGCAGCCACTCGCATATGGCGCCTACCACTTATGCCAGGAACAATAATTGATCCCGATTCGATAAATCTAGTTGTCAGACGGGGTTTTGGATGGGCGCGCTTAATGGCTGCCTCAATGGCAAGGATAGATAATTCCCATCGGCGATGCACTTCATCTGATGTGGCTTTACGGTATATTCAAGAGGTGGCGTCGAGCGATTACATACCTATAGCACCGACATCTACAATGTGAGAACCCTGAACAACCATGCATTGTGCACGGGGGTATTCAGGGTCTACAGTGTAGATATGGGCACCGGAGCGCGAGCAGAGGGCGTAAGCGTCGGGTAGGAGTGTGCGTTCCCGACCGCCGACGTAGGCGAGACAAAGTATGGATAAGACCGCAGAGGCGACGTAGAGTAGACGTGTCAACCGATGCATCCGAGGTGCTGGAAGAGGTGCGACAGGATAATTGTCAGCATCTTTTTTGATGATAGGTTTTGGGGATGAAGAAGGAGCACGGAGGCGTAAATCCGTCATAAGCACCGCGTAATTGAGCAGGAATAAAGGGGCGGAGAGGCGGAGAAAGGGGGGAGAGAGGTGAATATGGTATTTATGCAAAAAAATTGCTGGGAAATTGCACCGTGAGGAAGGTTCGGAGTGCATTTCTGAAGCAGGCTTACCGGGGGCCAATCCATCGAATAAGCGCCTCGTAGGCGCCCGTGAGAGCATGTTGATCCCCTCAGAACTGCCAGGTTCCGATGGCCCTGTGCCGTGTCCATGACGGGCGTCTCGATTCAACATATGATTATCGGTGTGACCCAGGGGTATGCCATGCTACTTGCCGAGAAACGCCACACGTTTCGCAGATTCCAGAGAGCGATTCTCACCCGAGCAAAAATGTGCCGCCAAAATGTCTCGACTCGCCTCAGACGAATCGATTGTCTCACGTCAAATTTCGTGCAGTGTTACGTATTGAGCATCTGGATGTTGCAACAGCGCCAATATCGAGCGTCCATCGTACAGCCATTGCGATGACCTCGCCCTTCCCCTCCCTGTGTTGATCCGAGGGTGACGGTTACGGTTAGGTCAGAGAGCCCTTTAAATGGCAAGTTTACCTTTTTAGACTCGAGCTTGGAGTTCGGGACTGCATCCGAATCGGAACGGTGAGGCAGGGAGACGGGTGAGGGGATTAAGAAAAAAATCGAGGGCGTGGCGTGAGTGAAGACTTTGCTGCCATGGGGATTCCAAGCGGGGCGGCAAAGGCAAAGGCGACGGACGGCATTGGGAGCGCTTACGGAATCGCACGTGGTCGTCCTCCGATGCGCCACGTCGGTCGCTTGTCCGCGCTGCCTGCGTGCACACTGGCATCATCAATCATCCCCACATCCCCTTCCCCTCTATGGCCGACTCTCTTCGTCCCAGACTGGTACAGTCCTTAACTGGTTCCATCTTCTCTCATCGTGTCTTCCTTTACTCTTTCGCTTCAACCCTCGCTGTATCTGCCACAGTCGTCCATGCCCTCCAAAATCAAAGCAATTTCTATTCCGTTGCGGTGTACTTGTCAAAAAGTGGCGCAAGCGTTCTGGTCAGATCCCTTTCTGTGTCCCCTCCCTGTTCGAAATCTGACCATCCCTCCTCAGATCCTCGCCAACTTTAGCCTCCTACTCGCCTTGATGTGCGGCCGCTTTGTTCAGCAGCTATTTTTTGGCTCTTTGCGGCCGGTAGAAGTCGAGGTAGGGTCATGTCGCAGCGTCCCTTCTTCAGAATTCAACTCGACCCCAGAGACTTTACGACCGCATGTGGTTCTTTGTCACCGAGTCGCTTCTCGCATTCACCATTTTCCGAGACGAGATTGACATTCCCCTTGGCGTCATGTTCGGCTTTCTGTTGTTCGTCAAATCATTCCACTGGCTTCTGTCAGACCGGATCGAATGGGTATTGTCAGCTTTTATGACTACCATGTCACGTACTCACTCTCAACAGATGAATCAGATGCCGTATCCCGGTCCAACGACCCTGTTTCACGTACGGATCAGCGGGCTGTTCTTCCTCTTATGGGTCACGAACATCGTCATGTTGGCTTTTGCCGCAGAGAGCATCCTTACGAATGGGGTTGGGGTAATCATTCTCTTTGCGAGCGAGGTTAGTGGAATCATACGAATCTCTCCCTCTGCGATTATATTCTTTGCAGTATTCGATCCTCATGGCCAGTCTAACCAATTCAAAAGCCAAATACGTGCTCTCTACCATCGAATTCCATCGCGCCGCGTCCCGCGGAGGAGAGAATGCACCTGCATGGGAGGACAAAAGCATGTGGATTTTTTACGTCGATCTGATCACTGGTTTGTCGACCTATCCTTTCCGAGTCGACATTATCTAATTCATGTGGAAGATTTTCTCAAGTTGGCCACCTATCTTGGCTTCTTCGCGGTTATCGTTACATTCTACGGCTTCCCTCTGAATGTAGTTCGCGACGTATATGTGACTGCCCGGTCTTTCATCACGCGTCTGCGGGACCTCATGCGATACCGCACCGCAACCCGAAATATGGATGAGCGTTATCCGAATGCCACTCAAGAAGAAATGCATGCAATGAGCGACCATACTTGTATTATCTGCCGTGAAGAGATGACACTCCTGGACACTCCTACTCGAGATCAACCGGGGACAGCGGCGCCTGCGAGAGATGGCCCAAACATGACACCAAAGAAACTTCCTTGTGGGCATATATTCCATTTTCATTGTCTCCGTTCGTGGCTTGAGCGGCAACAGAGTTGTCCTACTTGGTTGGTCCATTCGGAGAGCCCTTCCCGCGTCACGAGTTGATGGACTCTTACAGCCGCCGACCTGTTCTGGACAACAACACTCCACGGCCCACGGCCGGTGGGGTAGGGCAAGCAGATAACCTTCGTGGAGCAGCTGCTGTTCCTCAGGGCGTTGCACCCCCTTTTGGACTCGCAGCTGACGCGCCCCAGCCCCCGGCGGGGCACTTGGGTAATGTCTTCCACAACATGGTCCGTGGGCCGCCACCTGCGCCACCTCCGGCACTGTATCCCCCAGTGCAACCCCAGCAGTTTGCAGCAGGCGTCCCTCCGCCACCCTACCCTTGGGGTCACGGTTTTCCCCACCAGCCCATGGGACCACAATACATGCCACCACCAGCGCAACTGCAACCGGCACCAGTCTTCCAAGGTTTCTATGGCCCACGTGGAGTATGGCATCCTTGGGGTGACCGGCGGTGGGTAGATGGAGGGGCGCTACAACAGCGACCAGTGCAACAACAACAAAATGTGCAGGATACAAGCTCTACTACACCTCCTGCCCCCCCTACCTCCGAGGAAGGAGAACGAGAACAGTCTACTCCCCAACGTGCACTCCTTGGAGGTGAACGCCCCAGCTCGCAAGACCAGGGCACGCCATCAACCCCTCGGGAAGCTGCCGCCGTCGCAGCCTTGCGGAGATTGTCACCAAGTACACCAAGTGCCCGTAACCAAGAGTCTGCCACCAGCACTTCTCAACCCCAGATATCCTCGACGGCTCCCGGACCGTCCGTTTCAGCCGCATCCACCACACATCCTGTGCCGACTTCATCATCAATCCCTTCTCTTCCTGCTTCGACGGCCTCACAACCTACACCCACTTCTACAACACCGAATAGAAATGTGAACGTGCCCTCGTTGATCCCAATGTCATTCAGTCCCGGAGGCTCAGGATCCCGCCCTGCGAACGTCCCTCTTCCGAGTCCACCCATTGTCTACCGCACTGTGCCTCCTCGCCATGCGCTGCCAGCACGCCCTTTGTCTACACTGCCCCCGACGCTGACGGATGCCCAACTCGCTCACTTGGACGTGCTCACTCGTGAAGCAATTGACGAGCGACTACGTGTGCTTGAGAGCATCTCCAGTACCATGTACCGCTGTATTGAGGAACTCACACGGCTTCGCAGCGTACTCCCGGTAGCTGCCGGGCCGGCCCCACCTGCTGCCATGCAACCACAACCAGGGCAAGGGCAGCAGCACCAAGGCCCAACCATACAGACGGCGGTAAATGAGAATGCTCCAGATCACCGGCCTCTCGATTCGGATTTGAAATTTGACAACCCCCCTTCGAACGCGAAGCAAGGCCCTGACGTTAGCGGCGCCGGTGGCAGCTCTGTGGGAAGGTCAGCCGAGGCAAATGGCGACATAGCAGATGCCCCTGATCCAGCTAATTGAGGCTTCCAACCACCCTCTTTGTCGCGCAGTGTACCGTAGGATTGCATTGATCGTCCACGTTGTGTCCGCACTTTATCCATTCGTTCAAAAACCTTTTGTATTTTATCGTGCACGTCGGGGAGGAAGAGCATTCGTGGATTATCTCCCTCGATCACACATGGTCACTTCACTTGGAGATTCTCGGCAAGGTGTACGCAACTTTGAACCGCCGTGGCGATTCTTTCTGGCTGATCATCGAAACGTTGGAACGGACACACTATTGGCAAATACGCGATACGCGACGTAATGGCAGAAGCGCTGTGAACCCCCGGCAACGCGCGAGCAACCAGGACCACGTCGGCGGCCGGCCGAATGAATGCTTCGCTGTCTGTCGCTCAGGGTAAAACACGCACATTAGCTCCATCCAGAGAGAGATGAGAATTCGTGACAGTGACGCAGAAGCTCCACGGTCCGACAAATGTCCCGCGCCACTTATATGTGAAGTGCCTCGTGGTCAGCAGAACCAAGGGGTCCGCAATTGATTGTTGCGTTGCGATGCTCTGGTGTGGGAGCGTACCGTGGCATTCACGGACCCCGAAGACAGGTGAGAACGGACGAGGCCACTATGCGCCATACTACAGGACAGTGAGACATATATGAATTGTTGATCAGGGGCGTGTCCGTGGAACTGTGCACGGAACAATGGTTGCGACTTAAAATGCAAGCTGGCCGAAGGCCCGGGTTTTGTGACTGTTGAAAATCAAGGGCGTGAACTGATCACCCCTGTAAACCCGAAGTTGCCATCTCGCATAGGCGGATGCGATCAGCGCGTAGGATGGCGACCTGAAGTCACTCCGTCACGCGTTGGGAGATGGGGCGGAAATGGGCGGATGAATCTCCGAGAAAGAAAAATAAAAGAGTAAATTGCAAGTGACCTGTTCTAGACCCGAGAATGGGGAAGTAAGAGGGAACGGTCGTGATGGCACGACTGGATTCTTAGGCCAAGGGGGCAAGACGGAATCAAGCGGCGGTTAACGCTTTTGCTCTACGCTTGACGAGATCGGGGTCTACTGAAGCCCTATCTACCTTCGAATAAAATGTCTTGAAGACCTTCCCGATGGACCTGTCAGGGTGACCTTGAGTCATGGATGCCTGTTCTGTAATAACATCCTTCAGGATGCGGTCGATTTCTGCCTCGGGTAGAAGCGGAGGCAGTAATCTACTCAAGAGATCTGCTTCCTGCCGTTCCTTCTCTGCCAGATTCGGACGAGAAGCCTGATTGAACTGAGCGGCGGAGTCAAGCTGCGCCAGAAGACAAAGGAGTGAGTGGAGAAAGCATCGAACTTCTTGAAAATCGAGTGCATACACGACGAGCGCAGGCCTTGCGAATAACGGCCGCGATGGCAGAAGAATCTACCTTTCTTCCATTCGAATTCTTGTCCGCAGAATACACTTCTGATAGAACGGACTGAATACGACGATGGAATTCAGTCAGCTTCTCTCCCTGTTGAGTTGGAAGCCAAAGGTACACACACGAATAGCGGTGGAGGCAAGAGAGTCCTTCGCCTGGCGGTGGGCCACCTTAACATCAACCTTTTCATGTAGCACACTGAAAACTCCGAACCTTCAGGGAAATTTTCAACTCTTCTAATAGGCGAGTGCGCAAGTCTGCCGTACACGAATCAGCCAGCATTACAGACAATTTTGTCACGACCAGAGTCACCGGGTAAAGAGTTGACTGCGTAAAAGCGCGCGCGAGGCGAAAAGAACAGAAGCCCAGTTGAGCCATTGGTAGCGAAACGAAATGACATGGCAAACAAGCGTGCAAGCGAACAAACTGGGATTTGCGAGAGGTGGCCCTAACCCTATTCCAAGGTCATGGTGTTCTATACCTCCGCCGCCTGCGCGCTCGGCCATCTCCGTGTTGATTCATTCTTGAGCTGCTAAGCGTCAACTAATCCAAGATTAGATCAGGGCTCACGTAAGCTATCAATCTCATCTCTGACAATCGATTGACAATTTCCAGCTCCTAAAACCGAACAGAAACATCTTGTCGTGCACATCGCCCGGTCCAAAAGCATCGTTCAAGACATGGCTCTCCCAGATCCCCCATTTCCGCCTTCAGGGCGCTTTATTGAGTGCATCCACGAATCTTCGCGTGCCCTGACCCAAGCGGAATTGGTAACAGTGAGTGTCCACATCATATGCACAACGATTTCCAATTTCCGCCCTTGTGAGTCTATAGATACCACTCTACTGGCACCAGCGTTTGTGCACCCCCCCCCATTTTTGAGTTACCCTTCATTCCGCCCTAGAACAATCGAATTTTCCCTTCCCGTGCGATGAACCGGTCCTGTAATCATGTCGTGCTTGGTTTTCATATGAGCGTCGGGATGAGGTTGCGGTGGAGTTTGTGGATGCTAGATGTTGCTTCTATCTTCTAATGATTTTTTTCGTCCTTCCAGTTCTCCATCAGACAAGGAGCCACGGCAAGTGGGATGGCTTCGTGGCGTCCTCAGCGCTTAATCTCGCTCTACCTACTCTCATCGTCGGGTTATGCGAATGTCCGTTACAACCATGCTGATGCCCAAGTGTATTCTTTAGATCTCTGACGCAAACATTGAGCGCCTGCTACTGTCCTCGGCATTTACAGAGACATATCATCGTACTGCAACCTCACACGGCCTTGCGTTCCCACTCAAATTTCCTTCGCCGCTCTCGGAGCTGAACTTCATCTCTATCCTCGCGCTTCTCAATATAGCGTCTGGATATCGTGTCCCCCTTCGACGGGAGACCGGGAGAGGGGCATGGGATTCTATGCGCGCCTTTGTTTTCGGACTCTATCTAAGTTCCACAACAGACGGGGAGGGCGATCTCCTCGGCGCTAGGGGTATGCAAACCCTCAGCGAGACAAAGATAGGAGAGCTACTCGGTGTGAGCCTCCACACCGAACGACAGCACGAGAACATCCAAGGCGTAACAATCAGCCAAGTTGGTGGTCCCGGGTGGGAGCTCGTCCGGCTATTGAAAACGATTCTCGACGAGACTGGCAAAGTCCTCGTCGATGGAGGTTACCAAAACCTCGGCAGGTTTCGTCGCGGAAGCTTTGAAGGAGGGCGCAAGAGTGGCTCATCAAAAGGTTGACCCGGCATCCGCCGCGGATGTTGTCCTCGAGCGGGTGAGGGTGCCATCATCTCGCCATTCGGAAGCATCCGTCTGTTGATTCAATCCGTACTTCTCCCTTTCCAGCTCGTGCGCGCCATTCCCGGTTTCCGGGACATGAGCATCGTCAACAACCGGCGTGAGTACCTTTGCCCCTTCCCCTCGGGGGCGAACCGAACTCACACGCACGCGTGCACATTCCCGTCGCGCCAAATGCGCTTCGCCCCCGCCGCCTTCCCCCCTTGCAGCAATTTTCTGCTTCAAAAAGGCGCTCTTCCTGATAAATGCGGTTAACGTCCGTTTCGGCGCGAGAGATCCCTCGCCCTTCCCCGTTCCGCAGACGTCGCACCTGCCCGTGTTCGCCGACGACATGTTGCCCTCGATCCTGATCCACCTGGGCATCATCGACCTCTCCACCGCCGCACCGGCCCTCGCCCGCCTTTTTCCCGCGCCGGCAACAGCGACGTCGGCAGCAGATGCCGTGGCCGTGGCCGCTGCTGCCGATCCGGCGCTCTCGCTCGCGGCCGCTCCCGAAACGGCGACAAGGGCAGCCGACGCGGTGCCCGTCGTCGACGGCCCGGTGCTCACTCCCGCGCAAGCGTACGTCCTGCGCGCGGCGGCGATCGAGGCGTGCGAGCGCATCGTCGCTTGCGCGCGCGACATGGGCGCAGCGGTGGAGCGCGGTGGAGGTGGAGGTGGAGGTGGAGCACCGCCCTGGCTCAAGGACGTCACGCCGCCAGATCTCAACAACTGGCTCTGGGCCGTCGCCAATGACCGCGCGCTACCGGGATTCGTCTTACGCAATACGACCTTCTTTTGAGGGGGCCAGGTGCTGCCAGGTGCCAGCCAGCACCGAGCAGGTTTTTTTATTTATTTTTCTTTATTTTTTTTTTTTTGCGATCGCGCACGCAAAGCCCCGGTTTCTCCGGTTTACTTTTCCTTGGATGGATTGTGTACGATGGCGATAGCTCGCTTGGAAGTTTTCATCACATTCATTCTCTTGCCGCCGCCAAACCCCTGCCCCCTGGCCGATTCGCCTAAAGTGGAATGCAGGGACCTCTGATACCCTATTCTCCGCGACTGACTGGCCCCTAGCGCCAAAACGATTCCCATATATGTTTCAAGGCGTCATTCGCACAATCATAATCGGTGCCCCGCGGTGCACGAGATTCTCAAGAGGGCGTTTACCTTGCTTCTCTCGATTACACGGTCCCGGCTTGCGGAGACTCAGAAGGATGTACAGTCCTGAGGTAATTGCTTTAGTGTACAGGAAATGAGCCGTAAATATGTCTATGCGAATCACCGAAGCAGCCAGGTCATTAGCCAAGACCTCACTCATACAACCTATGAATATGAAAACGCGACCGCACCCGAAGGTATGGGAGCGCGTGAAGGGAATAGAAACGGCCCTGGAACGAAGACGAAAAATTTTCAATTCAAACTGGAGACGGCAATACTAAAACGCGAGGCACAGGGGTCATGGGCACCGCACAGAGCGGAGCGATCCAAAGACCGAGGGAACTCTGCCTCTTGGGATCCACCATAGGTGCCTTCAAGGGTCGGTGTCGCTCGAATTGCTGTCGCTCTCATCTTGTCCCCACACAGCAAATGTGCGAGGATGTTGGTGGGAATGAATGCCTAGCGCCGCAGGCGAGCGTGAGCGCATCCGCCGCGGGGGTCCCGCGGTAGTTGGGGTGCCAATATCACCCGTCCCTCCTTCAGCCAGACCTGCGCGGCCTGGCGCGCTCGCTGCCCATTGCACATGACCATGCCCGTGGCGTGGTGGAACTGGCGCAAACCGGTTAGGCGAGTCGACACCAGACCGGACACCTGAGCGGGAGCGCGAACGTGCGCGTTCCATTGCGTGCACGCGGGGGCTCATACCCATGATCGCTTCCGCAGCACGCGACGCAGCAGCGGATGATGACGAGGTTTTGGACGATAATTTGGAAATCGAGTCCATACTGTTACTGGCACTGACCACGGAGTCACTGTTGTCAGACGAAAGGTCGTCAATATCGAACTTTTCCTCCTCTTCGTCGGAATCGCCTTCATCCGGCACTTCAAGCCGTGCCTCGCCATCTCCTTTACTGGAGGAAACGGTGGGTTCGGAAGGAATCTTGCGTTGTTGGTGTTTGTGCTCCTCCTTGGCGGGTCCCTCTTCAACGACGACAAAGGATTTTTGCCGTTCGCGTTCGTTCCACTTGAGCGTGCGTGAGATCGCGTGGAACCAGTCAGTTGACTGTTTGTCGGCACAAACGGTGGGGAACGGAAACTTGCTCGCTGTAACCTTAATGTGATCGCCCTCTGTTACAGTTACCAACCAATGCTTGGATTAGCGATAGAGGCTGGTCTGGAAATACAGCACACGCACGTTTGAGCTCCACACGACCGCGGCCATCAAACGATGCCCATGCGGTACTACGGGAATTGAATGGGACACACACGCGCACTTCCAAGCTGTCGGGTAGAAGCATGGGTCGGAAAGAGAGCGTATGCGGCGCAATGGGTGTGATCAAGATGGCAGGGATTTCGGGGTGGACAAGCGAGCCTCCGGCTGACAGCTGGACAAATGGTCAGCTGCATGCATCACGAGCAACAAAATAGTACGTACAGAATACGCCGTGGACCCGGTTGGCGTTGAAATTGTAAGCCCGTCACCTTGTACGGTCGTCATGTGGTGCTCGTCGCCTGAGCAGGGGTCAGCGGCGGACGATGCTCAAAATAGAAGTAGCTCACCGAACAGCTCGAGCATACTGACATAAGGACTCGGGCCGCGATCAATGACAAGGTCATTCAGCACCTCAAATGATTCCACTGGGCGTGTCGTGAAGCACATGATCTCTTTATCTTTCCCGCAGCGCCCGCCTGTGGCCATCTGATCTGCGTGGTAGCCACACTCGACGGCTTCCCAGCCCCCTTTTTCGAGGTTGCGCATCATAATTTCACCAGTTTCAGCCTTTTTGACAGCCTTGCGACGGCCCCTACCCGATTCATGTTTGACAGCGCGATAAACTGTACACGTGAAACGCATGCGGAGGTTGACGCGGATACCCGACTCGAGAGCACTATCCATGGTTGCTTGATAGTCGGCGAAATCGAAGTTGGTAAGAAAGCCAAGGGACCCGAGAGCGAATGAAAGAACGGGTGGAACGATTCGCTGGAAAAGCCAAGAAGTGAATAGGACTGTGCCATCGCCACCTAGCTATAGTTACTCTCGATGTGAGAAAAGGAAACGAGGTCGAGGTATCAAAGATATCGCACCGTGACGACAAAATCGAAAAGGTTCGGGCTGCGACTACACATGTCTGTTGTCCAGTAACGGAGTTGACCTTCTTCCTGCGTCGAGTCATCCCTGGAACTTGCGACCGTAGATGTGCTCGAGAGAGAATTCGAGCTTGAAGAGCGTCGTCGGGGGAATGGGTGGAAAAGTTCGGGATAATCGCGCGCGAGTCCAGCGGCATCGAACCGGCGCGAGGTTCTTAGCTGGTGATCAACATAACTGACACCCACACGTCAACCTCCGCTCAGACAGGCGTGCACACGGCTGGACAGACGCACACGACAAGCCCGCGACCATTATACCTTGGCGTCTTCATGAGGTAAAGGGTGAGGGCACGTGTAAGTGCGATGAGGCGATTGTCGCGTGCCTTGGTCACGATCAGCACGTTCTGAATGTTAGATCTAATTCGAGTGCGGCCTGTTTGGCGCATTAGCCAGGAGCAACGGGGATTTTGGTAACGCACCGAGTTGCTTGCTCATCTCGCGCACGCCGACGGCAGTTGCCGCAAGTTGCTTCGTCAGGCTGGCACTGCCGTCGTCATCCTCATATTCGCTGGCGTCGAAAACATTCTCCTCCTTGTCATCTTCGTACGGAATTGGGATAAGCTGCCCATTTTCCAGCTTACGGTAACGACGTGGGGGAGCTTTGTGCGAATCGGCGGAAATTGGTTTTAGTATGGGGGCTACGTCTACACGCGCAGGAAGGCCATTGCTAGTCTTGAGCCACTCGGATAAAGATGCGCCTTTATCAAGGTTTGAGTGTAAAAAGCATGGGGATGTCATTGGGCTTTGTGAATGGGTATGCGAACGAAGCACGGGGGCAGTTGAGGCCAATTCCGATGTCACCGATGCCCATTTCTTAAGGGTGTGGTCGGTAGTGGTGATTGCAGGGCGCGAGTCGTGATCGCCACTGTCCACTTGTGGATCGGGGTGGCCATTGATGACAGCATGACGACTGGCAGCACTGTCGCCGTCGGTGGATACGAATTGGGGTATTGTTGCTTGCACGGGGGATTTGTATGAAGGAATAGTTCGTGGGGACTGACTATCCAGGAGGATGTCGGGTTTCAAGTCACCAGCAGTGTGAGATGTATTGATGTTTGAAGGGCGAGAGGCGCTTCGCGAGAGCGATGGGCGGATGATGGGCTCGCGAGGAGGTTCAGAGGTCATGGGTGTGGTGGGTGGTGTTGAAAAGACGTCAAGGTCTGGAGAGTAGGGTACGGGAGCAAGCATGGAAAGAAGGGGAGATTGTAATTAATCTAATGGGAAGAAAGAACCTTTAATAAAGGTAGAGGAAAACATACTAACCGTCTTGCTCGAGATGGGCGTCGCCGCAAGAGATGTCTGGGAAACCATCGCAGGTCGAGGTACGCACTATCACGAATGTGATTGATTACTACCAACAGACACGATGTGATAGACTAGGTTCTCGTCGTCTCATGGCCATGCTGCATGATCATCATCGTCGCCGTCGCCATCGTCGCCGCCTTGATCTGTTTCACTGCCGCGCCGCGCTGACTGACCTGACGCTGACGTACGCTGACGTACGCATTTCCGATCTCATGACGTAGCCTACAGGTCACCTGACCACGACGCGTCCCCCACGATGGGGGTATAAATTCCTTTCGTTCTTCAATCCAACTTCCAACTCTCATCTCACCCACAACCACCACAACTTCATATCATTTCGTTCGTCATGTCAGATAAAGGTCGCCAGTCTTTTACGGATAAGGCAGCAGCCACCCTTAAGGTATCCACCATGCATCATGGCGAGGATCGCACTAATACCCTGCTCCTCGTACAGCCAGACTCTGAGAAGTCCACATCCGAGCACATTGTAGACAAGGCGAAGGGCACAGCTGATTCTGCGGCTTCGAAACTTCAGCCAGAGGTTCATATATCATGTTGCATCACCAGCATCTGCCAGCGGTTTAACTTTGTCTCCAGGGACAGAAGTCCACTGGCCAGCAAGTCGGTGACAAGATCTCCAGTGGCAGCGGAAAGGATGGCGTGCGTTTCAATTGATCACCATTCCGTCTTGGCCCTTACGCTCTTTTGTTATAGACTTCGCTGCTGGACAAAGCCAAGGACGCCGTTGGCCTCGGAGACGGCAAGGACTAGATTCTTGAGTTGTATTTGGAAAAAAAAAAATCAGATTCCTCATTGTCACCGTGTAATACCCTTCGTTGTACAGCTGCCTGGACGATACACTGTATAATAAGCATTTGATACTGTAGTAGCCATGTGAGTGCGGAGTGTCACTTGCTAATCGGCACATGTGGCCACTTCGGTTTGGTCGATCGACGTCTGCCAGTCGTTGGATTATGCCGCGGTATTCACGTGGTACAGACGTTTGAAGCGGGGGTTTGGCTTGTAGACATAGTGGCAGGTACAACCGGATTCTAGGCGTGTGATGAAATGGTCACGGAGGTGGACGTCGGCTTGCTCGGTCGGGGAGCAGATAGATCGGAAATCTGAGGAAAAGTTTTGGGCCTAGTCAAGGCAGACGTACCCAGAACATTCCAGAGGTATGACTCGGTCATATGCAGACAATGCAGGAACCGGGATGTAGTTCATCGAGAGTGTTTCTAAACCTGGGGCAGGTCCACCGATGGTACAGACGTGTCAGCCAGGGGAATGGTTTCCGCATAGCTGCTACGATTATTTCCCAAAGCGAACTTGGTTGGACATAAGCGGTGGCGATCCGATTCGTGTTCAGAGCGTCTAGATAACGGGCATGCAGGGTTCCGTTGCCACTGTCCCGCGAACGTCTGTCTCGTCGCGATTGGGATGGGATTGGCCAGACGTCCAGCGTCTCCGTCCGCGTTGGATCTTCCTCCCGTGTAGGTGTACACGACTTGCGAGCCCAGCTGGCGTGGTGACGTAAGCACAACTTACCGCCTTGTAAGAGGGCTTCTTCGAGTACGTCGATTGTTGACTTGCCTACGGCATGTTAGTAGTGTTTCGTGGTTGTCGTGAACACTCGCAAAACACACACGTTCATCTCGATCTTGGACAAACTCATGCCGGAGTCGTACAGACTATTCCTATCTTATGACACCTTCAGAGGAGATCAACCATCGACGAGCGGGGGTGGACGAACCTACTGTACTACATGAGTGTCCGAGGTCGCACTGATGCCTCAAGGCTCTATCACTCACCCAATTGTCGTATAAAAAAACAATAAAAATCGTCTCAAATAATCCAACGCTCCGCCACCTACACATTTCCGTGCCCACCCACCGTCCTTCATATCCCTTGCTGCGAGATGTGCCATACTCGCGCTTCCAATCACTCTCTTATCGCCTGCCTATCCATATTATATGATCATCCGAAGATGGGAAGGAGGAACTTCTTTTAAACATTTCGGACGGCCCGCTCTCATTCGGTGTTCTACCTTCATTCGCAGACGGGTCTTCCTCGTCTTAAAAAAAAAACGATGGGCTGTCACATGAGGACAGAAATGACCTGTTTACTGCATCTCGGAAC
Source organism: Russula earlei (assembly GCA_025769875.1). NCBI lineage: Eukaryota > Fungi > Basidiomycota > Agaricomycetes > Russulales > Russulaceae > Russula > Russula earlei. Next base: position 50,435 of record JAGFNK010000208.1, on the reverse strand, counting down.
ATGAAACCGCTCAAGTTTGTGCTGTACTTAGAGCGTAACGGCACAACGCTATCTCTCATAGAGTCATTGTTGGTCTGTATCGTATCGGCCCCAAGATACTTCGTGTGATCTAGTTTACTTCATGCCTCACAGCACAGAGCGAAGCAGTACCACCTCTGTCAGCCCCATCACGCCCTTGATCCGTTCTCCGTTTACAAGACACTTCGCTCTTCACTGGGACGTCCGATCCCATGCGGTTCACACAAGCTCTTCCGATCTAGCGGCTGCCATATCGTTGGGATTGGGGTGTCCATGCCTAGCATAGGAAAGGAGGTCCTTGTGATTCCAGTCAAAATCATCAAATAGCGCTGTAGGCTCAAAGTTAGCTCCCTCGGTCCATATTGCATCCCTTCCATTCATATCTACTCGACCCTCGATGATTCCAATCTCAACGTATGCGTTGTTACTCATAGATTTCGGGTCTGGGCTTTGATCCGTTTCCTTTCCGCGCATAGTCAATGCTTGGTCCCCCATGTTTGGCCCCAGATGGCGCCTCCATATGATGTGAAGCATCATTCTACGTGAAAATTTCTTCCGTGGCCTCAGAGTCACGATCTACTCGAACAATCACATGTCGTGGCCCTACCTCGTCTCTTCTTTTGTACATTGGGCGCTACCCTGTCTATATAACCCGACCTGCTATGCTAGAACCTCATCTTCTCTCTGCTTTTTCGACCTCAAAGACTTACGACTTGATTTCCCACAAAGACATGACGCTTGGTGACAAAGTCAGTGCCAACATTCCCGGTAGTTATCAGGCACCTCTTGTGACACTCAACACTTGCAGGGAGTGTTGCACACTGTGATCGATGCCCTGACAGACGTTAACCATCGCGTAGAAGAGGCGGCCAGCTCGGCGGCTGCAGTCAGTATCTTTCCTCGTTGCGTGGCCCATCTATGGTGAACTAAACGAAAAAAAAACTTGTACGCACACGGGAATAGGCACTTGGCGATAAACTGTTTGGTCCAACCGCTGAATCGGAGACAAGGAATGCGGAAGTAATCGCGCCTGATGCTAGCACCGAGCCGATCACTGTTGGTCGTCGTAGCAAAGCCCCGGATGGCCAAGTGAGCAGTCCCTGTCGTTTTCTATTGGCGCAGACCCCTCCATCACGAACCGATGCTCATGTTGTACTCTAGGATCCGTTCCATGCTGACGAGACCAAACCCGACGACGAGGCCTAGGACGGCACGTCTATTCACGTCTTTCTCGAGCGTGTCATCCGCTGCGTTGTTATCGAGATCCCATGAATCGCCTTACGGGGAATGGGCCGTATGTAGATCATTCGCATTGTGCCGGCGTCCCCGAGTACTGTATGGACGTGTAACGTAGGTCGTAGTATCATTAATTGACGTTCCGTCGTCCCGTTCGCCGTCCCGAGACTGTTTGCCGGCTTCCCTGTCTCGTTCTCCTTCCATGTGAACGGTCTGCAGCAACGGAACGCCTCTGGCTACCTTTCGATTGGATTTGGAATTTCTATGGAGACTTGGCGCCACGACAAACGGCTCGCACACGAAACTTTCCCTCTCAACGTGCTGTCTACCACGACCTCCCCCGCTCCACTCAGATCCGCCGTCAAAACAATGGAACGTTCACCATGACAAACGCACCATTAATGGATCGGTGCCGCGATCGAATGACACCTCGTGGCCAGCTGTTCCAATCCTTGGTAGTCATCGGAAGTCGATTGATCATGCGTGTCCGGGGCACGTCGGTCATGGAAGCACAGCGGATAACTAAGCACCTCAATCTTTCGGAGCACGTAACTTATTAAAGTGCACTCGTGTGAGCTGATCGACGGTTAGTGCATTCATGGACATGTTCCCGCAAGCATTCCTTTGTGGGTAGTGCGTAAAACTGGGCAACTCAGCCAGCGGAGGTTGATGCACTGTGTTAGCCATGGGACGGGTGGAGAACCAAACAGAGCATCGATCTCGATAAAATCCGCAGACCACTCGCCGTTTCGGAGGCGAGGACTCAGCGCGTCGCACTCCAGCACTTCCGAGGACCCGGTCACGTACGACGATCAAACTGGGGAAAGGACTGGGTGCGACGCATCTGGAGGAAGAAACGAGAAAGAGGGTTCCATAGCGAAAGCTACATTCTAGAAAGAGTAGAGGGCATAGCAGAGCACCAAGGACAGGACCAGCGACGGAAAACGCCGTGACATGTGAAAGCGACAATTGGGCGCCCAGGCTTGTGGACCGAAGTGTGCGGATGGTGTCATCGTGCTCGCTATCCACCGAACCGCGCCAAGCGCCGTCGCCTCATCTCGTCGAGGTCGGGATCTTCAGCTTGCGGCGGGTCAGCTGCCTCCGATAAAGTCTCCTCCGTGGCAGTGTCGCGTACTTCGTCCTCATTAAAATACAACTCGTCATCCTCGTCTTCGTCATCGTCATCGTCCTCGTCTTCGTCTGTTCTAGTGGACGATCCAGCACGTGGACCAGCTGCGGGTGCGGCCGTGAACGGAGAACGACGCGCGGGAGCGGCGCGTGGTCGGGTAGTATTGGCATTGGGCGTGTGGACTTCCGGCGGGGCAGTCTCAAGAGATGCTTGCAGTGCAGCTTGCAGTTCGGCGTCCTCGTCGTCGTACACGCGACCGCCATGTATGCGTCCCTGCACCCACGCTCCAGCTTGGGTGTTATCTGGTCCGTCCCTCGTCCCTATCTCCGCGTCACTGCCCGAGCTTCCTTGTCCACGCGCCATCTCTTCGCTCTCCGCTATGGCGCGCTTCAATTGCTCCTCCTCGTCTTCAGCATGGCCTCTCAACCCGAATGACCCGTCGAGTCGATCGTCGAAACGCGAGACTTCTTCGCGGTAGTGCTCACGCAGTGCGGCTTCTTGCTCGCGACGCATCCGCTCGAGCACCACTTGGTTGCGTGCCATCGACGCAGCGACAGGATTTGTCATAGGTTGGCCTTCCGGGCGTGTCCCAGGCGCCGGGATTGGAGGGGGAGGCGAAGCGGGCAAGTAGGGTGATGGAATGCCCATGGGAACGTTAGGGGGTAGCACACCAGCGCCGCCGATGGTCCGTTCCACGTAAGCGCTAGGTTCTGGGAACGGCGGTGATGTCCCTCCGTCATCAAGAGAGGCATGGAGCGCGGCTTGCAATTGAAAATCCTCGTCCTCGAGCACGACCGAGGACTCTGAGCTGTGAGCAGTAGACGAATGTTGAGACCGAGAGGAAGCCGGCGGAGAAAGAGCGGCTGCAAAGACATCGGCGTCAGCTTGTGGTAGCGGGTGATCAGGGTCAATGGGGACCACGACAAAGACGGAGTACCCTATAATCAGAGCTGAGCCTCGGTGTAATGGTGGAAAGGAGTGGTACTACCATCTGCCTCTGCCTGTTGCAACAAAATTCCAAGATATGTCTCGCTAACCCAGTCGGGTCGATCAATGGAAGAGTTGAGATTGAACCAGGGACCGACACCGTCGGGATCGCCAAATTTTCGAAGTGTGAACCAGTGCTGATCGCAATTCAAAATGAAGGCGCGCTGATCTCTATGAGAGATGTTAATCCAAGTCACCAACGAGGATGGACTATGGTAGGCATACTGCGGCCTGTTGTTATGGGGTCGCATTGCTTCGCTCCGCCATCTCATCAGGCTGGGTTCACAGGATTAGTTACGGATGACCAAGAACAGTATTTGTGAGATTACCTCTGGCCCCAGACGTTTAGTGCGTTTTCAAGGACCTGTATAGAAAAAAATCCTACGCACAACCGTTAGACTTGCTGCGCAGAACGAGATAAAACATACGCGCCGGTGTCATCCATGTTGGCACTTTCCCGTCCTAGACGCCCTTGATCGACATCCTGTTCGAGAGAGTCTAAGGACTGTGCGATAGTGGACAGATCGGTCGGAGTGAACTGTTGGGCGATCCACCAATTAGGTACGCAGTTCCAATCGTGTCTATCAAGAGACCACGAACGTAGCTTCCTTCTATAGGTCAATCAGCGAAATCCATGGGCAGCTCAGATTCAAGGACACACGCAACAGGGAGTTCAGAGCATGTTGTGCACAGAGTGCAGACCCGCGCTCCTGCTTCTCGTGATATATATGGAGGGTGAGGTGTTCTATCCCAGCCATATCGTAACTGAACAAGACTAAGTCACGGATCAGTGGGCGTAAGTGGCAGACGCCCAGGGGGTTCACGTCGCGTTGAGGTTGAGCGGGCAGTCCCGGCCGGGCCGTCTTGCCGTTGGGCTCTTTTGCTGCCTGCAACCGCCATGCCAGCCTGAGCCGTTTTTATGCCATTTGGTTCGTGATCCTGTCTGGAAAAGAACCAAAGACACCGCCTGGGTGCATATCCCACCGAACTGAGTGCGCGAAGCCCATCAAGTGTGCAATCAAGCCAAGTGTCCGGGGTCGTCGGCGTCGCAATATCAATCACTTGTTGGTAATAACTCGTGTCAGTCACGCACACCACAACCTTCCTTCCATCCTCTCATGATTATTCGACAACGAGGGACACTTTTACCCTGGCTTCTTCTGCTTCTGATCTCCGCCGCACGTTCTCAGTCTGATACAGAATGTCACAAGTCTATCAACGACGCCACGTATGATTTCACTGCGCTCTCAGGCGATCAAACCGTCTCGCGGACCCGCTTATCGCCGCCGACAAATATGACGGACACGCTTCGGTTCAACGTATGTAATGCACTGAGCCTGCTTGAAGATGTCAGTTCAGATGACCAGGTACGTATCGAAGCAACCACTCTCAAAGCACGCTTTCGAATGATCCGTGCAGTGTCCCAACGGGACGTGGGCCTGTCTCAGCACGACAAACATCAAACAAGGGGTGTCGGACAGAGTTGTTGCCGTCATTCCCATTGCGCATGAACCAGAATTGCAGGCAGAATACACCATGCTGTCATGTGCGTTCATCGTTCCCGTCGTTCTGGAGTCATTGAACACCTTCACGTTAGCCCCACGGGGTGTCAAAATCACTTTACACGGTCTCTCATACCCCTCACCCACCACATCGGAGCCCACGCCCCAGGCATTCGTTCTCAACTTGTTATGTGCGACGGAACAATCCCAGCCCCAGTTCAGTTCGTACGATGGTACACAAGCGACTGTCGAATGGAGTGCTCCATCTGGGTGCAATTTCCGTTCGCCCACGGAGGGAGACAGTGAAACACCGAAGGAGGCAGTGGGTAGTGGGATTGGATGGTTCTTCCTTTTGTGTGTTTTCTCTTCTGCAACTTAGCACGGTACACTCCTGACGAATCCCATCTCAGGCTTTTCATCGCATTTGCAGGCTACTTCTCCCTTGGTGCATATTATAATTATACAACCTATGGGGCTACGGGTGTGGATCTCATTCCGTGCGTTTCCTCCATGCTTCTCATGTCCCTGATACTCAAACGCTCGTCGTCGATCATAGACATAGAGATTTTTGGCGCGAGGTACCATACATGCTACGAGATGTTGTCTCGCACCTTTGTAGCTCGTTCCAGTCGCGACCTAGCGCAAGCCGGGGAGGATATATCTCGGTATAAACCATGGCTCCACGCCGCCTTTTTTTAGGTTATATTTTCAGGATTGTGTGAACGAAGTTGATCGCCCAGCCACCACCATATCGCGGAGTACATCAATAATGCAATTCGTCCATTGGCAATCATTGTTTGCGGAAGGCTGGCTGCCCCACAAGCGACCTTGCAAGGTCTTCGAAGTCATGAATCGTCTACGCTCCTTTACAAATACATACCTACCCTCGGGTGCCGCAAGTCAGTGGCTTTAACCAACAATATTTGTCCCTTCAATATTCCTAAGATATGGGAGTAACCGGTGCCACTAGTTTGGTCCGGAATCGCGTATCGAAGAGCCTCATCGCGAGCCTCAACAATCAAAGCTTCAACCTACCTAAGTTTGATAAACAAGTGACCAAACGTGTGCAATGACCCATCCGAAGCGGTACCACATAGCCATAAGCCAGTGGGATTATAGAATAGCACCCGAATGCCACTGACGCTCCCACCGCAGTCCGCATCCCGGCGGTTGGAGTGGCTCTGTTGTCGGGTACGGCTATGTCCGGTGCCGCGAAGGCGGCGCGGGCTGCACCACGACTGCGTACTTCCTTGCGCCTGCGCCCATCTGCACGACTGGAAAACGGCTATCAGGCATAATCTGAATGGTGAAGTGGTACTACACTGTGATTGTAGGAACGCAGCCAGGTGTTTATGGCGACTGGTATCTTCTGGCTCGCCGGTCTGTTATATGCGAATTGACGGACCAACCCTGTAGGACCCAAGTTGCCCCGAAAGTCAGCGAAATTTCCGGGGCAATCCACAAGAAATTCAAAACATACGCAGAAGCATGGGAGGCCTTCAATAGGGCAGCTCGCGAGGGCTCGGTGCGAGTGGTACGGTTAGACCCAGAACCAGAAGTGGCGTCACTGGCACCGGCCCACCACTGTACGGAGGAAACAGGGCTTTCTCGGGAAGCATACAATAGATGCACCATCGCGCGGCCTACACCTCGCCCCGTTACCGTACTGCAACGCCGTTTCCCTCGGAATGACGCACCCACAAATATTTTTTCGTCGACGCACGCAGGCCCATCAGACCTTGCTGGGAGAATAAACCGCATTTCCACGGAACTTGAGCCGCGAGGAACCCGACTCTCCAACCAAGGACCACGTAATGAGTCAGGTCATATGTATGGCGCCGAGCGTCCTGAGTCGACACATGCAACATCTGTGGATCGCACTGGACTCGTGGGCAATGAAAGGTGGCAGGAGGGCCACCGCGTGACCGTACGTACATTTTCGAGACCATCCAGCGCTGGTGATCGCACCTCCATCCCGCGTGACCAGGCAAGACCTACCAGGACATCGATAGAGCCAAGGCGACTTTCCCAGGAGAGTCCCAGAGTGACCAACGACTCCATGCATATTCTCTCGCGCTTGCACCAAATTGAAGACGATCAGGACAATGGGTCCCAAGGTTCCGATATCCTACCTCCCAATACCTGAGTCCTTTGTCTAACAAGTCTCTTGCCTTTAATTCAGTTCATACCCGTGGAGGCCAACATCCTCACGTGAATATGCCTGCATCACCTCGATCAAATGGGGAAGGCGAACTGTAAGAGGAGAGCAAGCGTCCAGAGTCAACAGAGTCAAGGACGCATCTCTTGATTCTGCCGTTTGGTCTGAAACCGACGCAAACACTCATTATCTGCAGACCGGGGTAGAGCCAGATGGGGCTCTCCACGCGCCAGTTTTATCACGCCCGTCTTCGGCGTGTTCACATATATCACTGGCGAGTTCCGCGGAGATATGTCAAAGTGTCTTCAGCTTCGATGTCAATATCTCGGAAGTAGGGATATTAGGAATCACCCGGACGCTTCGCACATGGTGCCAGGTGGGCGCCACAGCCTGTGGTCTCTCCCTTGGCCTCCTCGAGTCCGGTGAAAGACGCCATCCTAGGTCTGTCCTCGCAAATTCAAGGAGTTTCAAGTACAGGAAAACGTGAGGACGACCCACTGTTGACACCACCGGCACTATGTGCGTCCCCCGACGAATCTGGCCTCGGTAGCCTACCTGGCGTCCTGAGTCCTTTGGAGCATACATGTTTCTTACATGCAGATCGATCATGCATGCGAAATGATGACGTATGTCTATCACCTTCGCTGTCACCTTCGTTAGTCGCTTCTACGTCCTGATGTCTCACTCACCTCCTGACCTATAAGCCCCCGCCTAGTCCTATCGATATTTCTCCCCCATCTCCACCTCGGGTGTGGCCGCTGTGGTCCCCTTTGCTACCACCGCATACCAATCTGGAGGCTCCTCCGAATCGTCCGGCAGAAGTCACAGGTCTGGGGCTGTCGATAGAGGGGGCGGCGCTACTTTCTTCGGGATGTCATCCTCAGTCATATCGGTCGATAACCCCGACGCCATCAGGAAGCCTGTCGTATAAACGTGCAGGAAGCATCGAAGAGCGAAGTCCGATAAGAAGCGAGCCCTCTCCACGAGTCCCACCTGCGTCTCAAGACCAGCCATTGCTAGGGCAACCAGGATCAGCTGCGAGCGGCCACACACCGGGCGAAGAGAGAGAGTGCATGAAAAGTGGCGTACCTTCAGACTATGACGTGCCACTCCCAATGTCACGATGTACATCCTCAGCGTCTGGATCATCGAGATTATCTAGCCATTTGCAGGCTCAGCCAAGCCACCGGCTCAGCCCGCAGATGCCGTTCTACCCCTCCTTCACAGGTGACGACAATCCCCCCACTGCGCACCTGAGCACGTCTGGCCGCCATGTGCCATTCGGGCTACCGACCCCGGAACTGTCCCCCATGCAAGCGCCAGCGATCATTCGTTCGCCCTCGGCGGATCCCCGTTCTCCTATTTCTATGTTGACACGGATACCCGGCAGTGTTATGGAGTTTTCACGGTTGCACCGTTTTGCTCATTCGCAGCAAGGATGTGGCTTATTCTTCCGTTTAAAGGAACATCTTTTTTGGTCGCCCTACGCCTCCCACGAATGATAGACGAATTGCTCCATGATTGGCATGGGATGAGGAGAAAGCTAGGTCTAGGAGATCCACGGCCGAGGTGCGGCATATAGACACCACTCTTCTCTCGTAGTCTTGCGGTTGCGTATTGCATGTATCACTTCGTTCATCCACCCTGCATTGTATTCGTTTTAAATGTGCTTGTTCTGGTCCGGTTTCGTTGTTCGTATGTCCACGTGGGAATGACAAAGTAGGTCCCGCTCTCACAAAACCAGCCAACAAATAAAACAAGACTACAAAAGATGATGCCGTAGCCAGGTAGGATTTGTTACCCAACAAACGGGTCCTTTTGTTGTAGTATATGATCCATTTCCCGCAGTACAACAGTCAGCGATACAATTTTGAGACAATTACGCCCTGATATAGTATATGGGATATGTGGTACACCTAGACCACGTATCATGCCATGTCTTTTATGGCGTAGCAGACAAGAATAGAGAAACGATAATAGAACAACGCATAGCACTCCTACATTACGCCCGTAAGTGAAAAAATATTGCAGAAAATGCTGCGGACCGAATATCAGGATGAAACTCATGATCAGTTGCAAGATCGGCCGATCCGACTCCCAGAGGATACATGGATGGCGCCGATAATCATGTGGTAAAATCCCAATGCGCCAACGGGGGGGGAGACCTGGTACCGGGCATCCAGTTGGCAGATCGGGCGGGGTCAGAAAATGTCAGCAAATCGGTCTTTGGCATATTGATCGAAGAGAGAAGGGCATCCACCCACAGATCGGATATGGTAGGCAAACTTAAGCCAAGTTATGGGATCGGGCTGAAACGTTTCGTACGCCGCGAGGTGGAATCTGGCGTCTCGAGTCATCGTAACCAAGCCACTGAGAGGTGGAGAGCTTCAATCAATCGGTAAAGGATACGAATATGCGTTGTGTGTCTATGACCTAGTGGTGCAGCACTCTGAGCATTGAGCGGATAGATAGATCGAGGCATCGTCCTGCGACGACAGCTTCAAGAGAAAGGCCGAGACTCAGCCCCCATTCGTGGGTGGAAAAAAAAAAAAAAAAAAGGTGGGGAACTGCAATTGCGCCTCTTCGGAGGACGTGTCTTCTTCCGGCGTCCATGACCTCTGGGGCACGACCAACGACGCCGCGGTGAATAATCCGACTGGAATTGTTGGGAAATTGGGGCCCACGCACAGAGGTGACAACGAAGCGAGGGCTTGCTCTCCGACACGCGGAGCTTTCAGAAGAGAATGGAAGAGCCAGCCCGGGGCCCTCAGCTCGTGGGGGGGGGGGGGGGACCGAGACATTGGGGGTATGTGTACCCGTCGAGGAGGACAGAGCGGGTGCCGGAGAGTCTCTGGGCCAGAGAGAGACTGACGAAAGGAGCGTTTTACGGTCCTTTGTCCGAGGCTCAACGCCGAGCGCGAAAGACGAAGATTGGACCTCGTCCGGGTTTACCATCGCGCCCGCGCCGGATTTCCCGCCTTCCCTTTGATAGGACTGCTGCAGTGGTGCCTAAAAAGCGGTTGTGGGACGGACCTGCTGGGAGGTTAATTAATTAATTCGCGGTGCGATACCAATCGTTTCGTTTCGTGCCAAGGGGGTTCCCCGTCCTCGGGATGCGATGGCTTTTTGGCACCGTATCTGCCACGCCGCGTGGTCAAAAAAAGCCAAGTAGTACTGCCTCGTCGCGGGATTGCGAGAACTCACCGGCTGCCGGCACTTCACTCTAGCGACTCTTTAGCTACTCGACTCGTCTCTGTTCCTGTCTCCGGATCGTTTGCGATAGAAGATGACGAGGAATTGAACATTGTGACTGTGAGGATTGAAAAACCCGTGGCTCCTTGTTCTGCTACCACCACCAGGCGCAGTTTTCCCACCCACGTCAAATGTCGGGGCAGGGATGGTTTTAACCCCGAAACCACCTGGAGACCCCTCCTAGTGAGGAATTATCCTTAAATCCATCCTCCAGCAACGTTTGCAATCACAACGCCCAACATCAACACGCATGGCATCTAGAAAACTTGCCCACTATCCTTCGATGCCCACTTGGAGACACTCAGCACCCTCCCATGGAATACGCAACACACAGTTGGAACCCACCCGCTTAGAACCCCACCCGTAAGAACGACACCCCTTACACCAATGGACGCGAACACACCCACCACATCAACAACAGGCGCCACCCACCCAGGCCAAACTACCTGCCCTTTGTCATGTTTTATCCACACCCGACACGACACAATCCCCCAAGCAAACAAAAACACCAACTGATGCCCACAACACCTCCATATAAGCCACCCGCACAAACCCACAATCTACCAAAAATCGTGATGTTTTAGTGGGTATGATGCAATCGCGTTGGCCCCGAGTAAGCTACTCTCCCCTCCCGAGCTCCACATGTTCCAAACCAGGGATCGTGCGTAACGCTTCATTTTTTTTCCCCTCACAACCGGCTTCAGCGCGCCGTGGGGGCTAATGGCCAATTTCCCGCTACACCCCCAGCACTTATCCCCAGTTAGCATAATAATCGATAACATAACTAGGAATAAAACGCATTCAAAAAAAAAAAAAAATGAGAGTGAGAGAATTGAAGAAATGGAATGCACGCACGACATGGCACGTCTCCAGCCGAGATCTCTGGAGTTTGGAGATGACTCGCAGACATGAATGATAGGACAGAATCCTTACCATACTGTCGCGGATTCCGCCAATCTGCACCAGGTCGTCATCCCATGTGAACAAGGCATCTGGCACTGGAACGTTTACACCCCCCCACCCACAGTGAAGACGTAGCCCGTCTTTCGGCACTCGCTTCCTGTAAACATGTCTGACGGTGACAGAACGTGGAAGAAGATCAGAGCTTAGATGAGGTGTGTGTGTGTGGGGGGGGGGGGGTTTCAAATTAGAAGCGAATGGGCTCCTTGGCTCATCATGATGTGATGAATGACTGAATACCTCCATCCATCAGCACTCGGGGCACTCGGAACTGGATCCTGCGGCCCCCCTTTTTTTTTTTTTGAGCTGCCGCTTCGGCAACACGGGACCCTCATGACACGGCGACGCACCGCAGAACTGATCGACCGAACGCGAACGGATAAAGAGGATGTCGTCGTCCTCCGTGTGCTCAGAGCGGACGATCCTCTCGGCGGGCTGCAAGGAGTGCATGTAGTGTTGTTCCTCCTCAGGGTCTTATCTCCGCATCCCCGCGGACCTTTAAGTATTTCCAATTGATGCTCCGAGCGACGCTCGTCCACCTGTCCGTGATATGACGTTCGTGAGGCACATACGAGTAAAGAACGGATTTCTTCCATCCGTTCTGTTTCAAACCCAAGGCACCCCCGCGCAAAGGCGAACCAGGAATCGATCATCCAGTTGCCGAGATCCCCTCGCGCAAACAGGTGGTAACCATGTTCCGAGTACCGTGACTAACTGCACACGTGAATAAATCAATGATGGTGACCGTCGACTTCTAGGGATCATTATATTTTTTTCGCGATACGACAGTCACCACTACAGTATAGACATTTTTGGGTCAATCACCTCTCGAAACAGTATATGAGCCGTATGCTACAACTAGTCTGGGTATCGTACGTAGCTGTGTACATCTATTTATTGTGACGAAGCGGACAAGGGCAGAGAAACGATGGTAACGCTTACGAGGGCACTTTTCTACATTACGCCCTGCAAGTAAAGATAAGCTGAAGATATCGTGGGGGGGGGGGGGGGGGCGTCGCCCCAGGTCAGGTCAGAAAATATAACGGTTCATTTGCAAAATTGGCATCCAAGACCCAGAGGATACATGAATGGCGCCGATGATCACGATATCCCGTGGCGAGATCGCGCCTTCCCCGATGAGCCAACGCGGGTGGTGAGCCCCGGGATCCGGTTGGCAAGTCTGGCGGGATAAAAATGCAAGTATCAGCACCCCAATACTTCGGAGCTCAGCCGAAAAGACTCTTACCTTGAGAAAGGCATCGACGGATCGTCCGATGTGGTACGCGAACCGGAAGATGGTTATGGGATTGCGCTGGCTCGTTTCGTCACGGGTTTGGACCTGGCGCTTAAACTCCACATATCCGGGCCACTAAAAAGATGTAGGAATAAGATCAACGACGGGGGCCCCCTTACCACAGGACAGAAAAAAAAAAAAAAAAAAAGTCACTCACCCCGATGCGGATGTGCGTTGTTGACTTCAAACCAAGTGGCGCGTGGCCCTGGGCATTGAGGAGATCATTGCATCGGCCCGTGGAGGCGGCTTCGAGGGAAAGGCCGAGTCTCCCGTTCACGCCTTCGAAAAAGATGGGCATCTGCAGTTCCGCCTCCACGACGTGCTGCCTTTGATCAGTGGCCGTATGTGGAACCCACAACGTCTGTGGTATAACAGTCCCGTAGCCCACGACGGCGCGGTCGATGACCCAACTGGGCTGGTTGGGAAATAGATAGAAGATGTACGGAGGAACGGCGGTGACGACGAAGTAAACGTGTCCTCTCACAACGCAAGGTGAGGCGCGGAAAGGCCTGGTCTTCAGCACACAAGAGAAGTGTCCCTCGGCTGACTTGGAACCGAAACACTGGGATATGTACCCGTCGACGAGCAGTTGAGGACCGGAGTGCATGCTCGGATCGTTCAATTGGCTCGGGGGAGTGTGATGGTAACTCATCGTAGAGTGCTTTTGAGGACGCGGTGGTGGATGTGGTGGTGAGGGCTCTCCGCTACGGCCAACCAGTAGCTTTTATATGTCAGTAGTTGGCACCTCAGAGGGGGGGGGGGTGGGGGGGGGGGCACCGTATCACGCCACGGATGTACGTACCGAATACAGCCTGGCTCCTGGAGATCGTCCCAACTACATCACGGAGGGATGTTTCACCTTTTCCCTGGTCTTTCCATTAGACGGGTGGCGCGACGGGGAGCCAACGCAATAAATTAGCGTGAATGAAAAGCCCTGGAAAATCCATACAGCAGGCAACGTATGCTAGTGGCGGTGCCATCCGAGGTGTGCGTGACACATCGGAAACCTTACGCTAGGAAACGCGGGGAGCCGCATGGAAAAGGGAATGTTGGCACTCTTACACAGCCATGTGTGCGTGTTGCGGCCATGATCTCGCGCGCGATGGGAGGGAGACAAGTAATGGCGAGCAGAGATGAAGACATCCTGTGGAGCGTCGACGCGATGAAGCTGGGAGGCACAGGAAGGGAACGATATCTGAGCTGAGTGCGACGCGATCCATGGCCGACGTATGGATGTATGGATGGAGACGCGTGAACTGGAGTCGTGAGCGGGGAATGAATTTAATCAATCTCGCGCCAAAATGATTTTGTGCCCACACACCACGTGGAACGTTTCATACAAATTATTATTGAGAGATTAGGGCACGGTGCCAATCGCCTTGGTCCTGGTCGCACCCAGCCAAGGATCCAAATTACATTTGGGTAAGGGTTATCGGAACACATTAAGTATCTCGCAGCGGACAAGGTCCTCAGAACTGGAATTTGGACAGCCCGGCATGTCAAGAGGGATATTCCCCATCGGGCTAGCCCTGCATTTCCGAGCTGGGGGATCGTGACCACTCAACTCACGCAATGCCAGTGAACCGAAGCGCGGAGCAAGCGACCCGACTTCAAACGCTAATTAGACGGGCTGCAACAAGGGACAAGGTTCGATGATGGCCAACGAAACAAATAGTGTGCGATATCGAGAATGTCATAACGAAAAATTCCATCCTGTGCGCATCTCCGTTGCGAACCAAGTGCTACTCTTCCCTAAACCTTCCTTGTTTGCGCCAACATCCGAACTGCGATTCTTGTGCTAGAACCGGAACAGCCTGGATATCGGAAAAACCTAGGCAGCAGGGCAAGAGGCAGAGCTGTAAGCCTCAAAGGCACAGGACCCCAAATCGACATCGATGACGGGGCACTGAGCTGAACAACGCGGGTCTCTGCACAGTAAGTGTTTCTCTCTATCGCTTCCCCTTCTTGCGGCTCGGTCGGGCATTCTTCGCCTTTCGCTTATCCATAGTCTTCCGAGCCTTGCGAATTTGCTCGACCGTTTTGATTTCACTGCGTACCTGACCCAAAGACTTGTCACCATATCGTCTCGCTCTTGTAAGCGCCTTTGTGTTGTTGTGGCGACCGTTCCTAGTAGGCTCCACCTCGGTCTTCGTCCCGACACCCTCCAATTGTTTCTGAGCACGGGCTTTCCTTTCATAGTTCGTCGCGAGTTTATCAAGAGGCTTGGCAACTGTAATCGAAGTGTGTTTGAAACGCTTGCGATCTCGAGGGCGGGGATCTGGGGCCACCTCGCCAACGCGAGGCAGGTTGGCGCGTGCCTTGGCGCGCCATTCGTCGAACCGCCCACTACGATAGGACGCAGGAAGCTTGACACCACTTTCAGTCCTGACCATCTTGATGTTGTCGGCGCCGGCGCCATCGCCGCGCACAAACTTTTTCTTTTTCTTGTTCCAAGTCAACTTGGATTGAACACGTTTCTGGACAGCCATCCCCTCGTCCCCAGCGAGATCAAAAGTGGCATGTCGTGCCTGCTCGGCGAATGACTCCCCGTCCCGCAGAGAATATCTGAGTTTTCGTAAGCTTCACCTTAATCGATCCGAATAGGGCGCACCCTTTGTCCCCGCTAGACCCTGCTTGGCTGTAGGGAATATAAAACTCCGAGTCGTGGTACTTCCCCTTCAAGGGCCTTGATGATGGCAGTGACCCAAAGACGGCCTATGGGATGGTATTCATCAGGGCGATACTCACACACGACACGAAACAGTGGCAGAACACACATCGATGTCCTCGTCGTCTGCCATTCCCGAATCTCCTGGTAGTCGTGAGCATTCCTGGTTGTCGGCAGCGCCTCCGCCACCATCAGATACCTCAATTATCGTCCTTCGCTCCGTGGCCTTCGAAAGCGCCTTCCTCCGTTCCTTCATTAGATCCGCGTTCCCATTCTTCCCACGGGAGCCAATCTCGAGGGCGGTCTCAACAGGCCGGAACGAGTCCACAACGGCAAGTAACGCACGGCGACGCTCATCTTCACCCACGGAGCGTCCCCCTACAGTACGGCTCTTTAACCGCAGCACAGGATGCGTACCGCCAGCAGCGGCAGCGGCAACGAGACCCCAGCGTGAAGGCTCTCGCGACATCTCTTTTGCGCGCGCATAGCTCGCGGGACTCGCGTGACCGCGAGATCGCTCGTACAGACCTTGTCCTTTACGCATAACATTCCGCAACGTGGGTAACGCATGGTGTTCAACCTCGAGGGCCCGTACGTAACCGACTTCGTCGTCAACTACTTCACGCGGAAATGCTCCGAGCACGAGACTGTCAGCGTACGATGCTTCGCTGTCGCCTGGTGCATCGCGCGTGAGAGGGCGTCCAAGGAATAGTTGTAGTTCGACGAGATAAGGGAGTTCGGTGGAGCTCACAAACGACCACGCCCAGCCAGACCGTCCCGCACGGGCTGTGCGCCCCACTCGGTGCACAAACACGCGTGCACCTTGCGGAAAGTCGTAGTTGACTACGTTCGCCAAGACAGGAATATCGATCCCTCGTGCAGCCACGTCCGTCACCACTAGGACGTTCGTACGGCCGCGTCGGAACTGATCCATCTGTTGCTTACGCGCGGACTGATCGAGTGAGCCATATATGTGCGAGACGGCATAACCGGCGGCAGTGAGGAGTGCTGTGAGGTACTCGATGTGATGCTTCGTGGCCGCAAACACAAGGGTCTGGTGTGGTGCCGTGAACTGATCTTGGAAAACGCGTTTGCCTTTTGCCTCGTCACCTGGTTCCTGATCATTCGATCCCGTCGGGCCCAATGGGACTCGAATGATGTCACGCAGGAGAACGAGCAGGCACGCATCCTTCTCGTCCTGCTTGACAGAGAAGAACGCCATTCGGAGGTCCGAGCTGATTTTGCTCTCTGCGTCGAGACGTACGAGTTTCGGGTTTTGCAAGCCGGCCTTGGCAAAGTCCACAAGTGACTTGGGCAACGTCGCCGAGAAAAGGAGGGTTTGACGACTTGCGGGGAGGCGGTGTATGATTTCTGTGAGAGCCATCTCGAAACCCATCTCAAAAAGGCGGTCCGCCTCGTCGAAAACGACGTACTGCACAGAGCGGAGGTCGAGGTTCATCTCTACCGCAAGGTGCAGGAGTCGTCCTGGGGTGGCAATGATGCTAGGGAAAACGGGTGTTTATCAGATCGGGGGTCTCATGGAGCGTGGAAGGAGGCCGTACACGTCTGGATTGCTCGAAATCATCTCAAACTGTTCATCCATGCCCTCTCCTCCGACTACCAGGCCCCAGCGCAAACCTTGACCCCTGTTCCGGCTTTCAGAGTTGTCCCCGTCCTTATCGCCGGCATGTCTATCTCGCCAACCACGGGCGAGCTCCTTCCCTACCTTGAGGATTTGAAGGGCGAGTTCTCGAGTGGGTAAAAGAATAAGGGCCCGAGCCCCAAACATGGGTGAATGCCGCCCTCCCAAGCGCTGAACAAGGGGAACAAGGAAGGCAAGACTTTTGCCTGATCCTGTGCGCGCCATGCCGACCAGGTCTCGAGGGGGGTTGGCAAGAAGAACAGGGATGGAAAGTCGCTGGATAGGAGTGGGTGTACGGAAACCCTGAAGGGAGAGGGAGCGTAAAAGCCATGGGAAGAGCCCTGGGAAAAGAAAATAATGAGGGTTGGGATGACACGGATGATGGGGAGGGAGTTACCCATGCTCTGGAAACTTCCTCCGCCCAGCTCTCCTCTCGCCAACTTTTTCTTGCCCTTGGTATTTTTCAGCAACTCAGTGCCATTCTTGACATTGCGCCTGGATATAGAATTCCTTATCATTTCCTCGAGCTCCATGTCATCGTCTGTACCGTCGTCCTGCGAGAGAAGGCCCGGGGCTTTGCCCTTCTGCGCCAGGGCAGATGAAATGTCGAAGGAATGATCTACATCTGAGGTCTCGCCTGACATAGAGGACGTTGCGATGTCGAGGTCGCTAGTTGCGTGGGCGCGTCGTTTCGACATCCTGCCTGACGGCGAGCACAGCTTGAACGCAAAGATGGTGATTAAGTAATCAACGTTTTATTAATTACTGTACTGAACGCGGTCATTTATGATCGGCGAGGGACTCAATTGTGAACGCGCGGAAACCGGAAAGCAGCAAGCATCCATTCTATGCCAGACCATGACGGCCATATGCAGGGATGATTGGAACACCTTGGCGCAATGGGTTTCAGCCGCCCGGCTCCATGAAAAGGACCAGCGAAGATCGAGGAACGCTGAGTACGATCAACGTAAGGGGTCATGATCTGCGTTTCTATCAAGGTCGTTTCGACACGCCGCGAGGTATGCCAGTTGTGCCCCGTGTTGTGGACACAGCAGACGACGGCCTTGCGGTTTTCGAGGCCGTCCCGCTCGTTGCTTTGGTGTGACCGCTAGCACCAGTGGACGAGGCAGACACTGCAACAGAGTTTTTCTAAAATAAAAAAAAGACCTCTCAGCAGAGAGGTGTGAAACATTGCGCACCTGACCTCGAGACCCCTCTCGTCGTAGCACCGGCGCGCATGAATGCACGTGTACCACGTACACCTCGCACGCCGCTACTGCTCCGCGCAGCCGTTCTGTCTCTCTTCTCGCGCTCCAGACGCTCCGCTTCATCGCGCATGGCACGCTCGAGCTCCTCCTTCTCCCTCCGCTCCTGCTCGCGATGCGCCGCGCGTTTGCGTTCCTCGTCTTCGCGACGACGCCGTTCTTCCTGCACACGTGCCTCCTCTTCAAGCAGCGCTTCGTCCTGAGCCCAGCACGCAAGTGTCAGAGCACCGCCAAGGGGGGGAGGCGGGAGAAAGAGACGACTTGGATACATACCGCCTCGGCGCCGATCCATCGCTCGTCAAAAATGAGCCGCGAGAACTGCTCGGACTTGGAAAGAATGTTGATGTACTTGTTGAGAAGCACGTCTGTCTGCTCGAGCTGCTTGGCAATACGCTGTCGGTGGATAGAAAAATAGAAAAGAAAACTCGCATCAGCGTAACAATTGCAAGCGGAGCCAATATGGGCGACTCACTCCCGTGGCCGCTTGCGCCTGCCGAAGCGCGTCGTTGTATACCGCGAATGTGCTATTCAACTGTCGCAGCAAGAGAATATCGCGTTGCATCTTCTCCTCTCGCGATTGGGTGGCAATAGTTGTCCTGTCCGCATCCTCGCCGCTTCCACGCACGGTCACGGTCACATCAGCCTCGCCAGCACCTTCTTCATCATCGAGCTCTCCCCCGCCCTCTTCCCCCTCTTTCAACATGCTCTGGTCGTCGGACTGATCGAGCGGCGCGCCAAAACCGAGAGCTTGAGCGATCGACGGTCGCGTTTTTGGGTTGTGGGCGGTCCGGACTTGCCTTCCGGGGAGGAGATTGTCGGAGTAGAGCTCGGAGAGTGAGAGATCGTCTCCCCCTGGTCCTGTGTTTACAGTTGAGTTGGCGGAGGCAAAGGAGAATTGGGGAGATTGCGAAAGGAGCCGCGAGCCGCTCGCAGGGAAGCCCTCCGAGTCAAATGAGTCCATCATGAATTGCGGCTTATTGGAGGACCGTGCAATGGGAAGGAGAGCATGCAGAAGTCGGGGAAAAGGGAATGTATGCTGTGCTGCAAAGGATTAGATAAGACGACTAGGTACAATCTCCTAGATCTGTATGATCCATCATTCAGAAGATGATGGTGCTATAGTGTAGCGGTTATCACAGCGGATTCTGATGGAATTGGATTCCGTTAACCCAGGTTCGAGTCCTGGTAGTACCTTTTGTTTTCAATGATACTAGTTTGGTTTGGAAACAGACTACCAGTGATACAAATGATCTGCCGCGGGCCATTCTCGCAGAGCTCAATCAAAGTTTAACTGTAGCGAACGACTTGGACAACCATCTGACAGCTCCTCCTACGACGCCTTTCTACGTTTTGGCTTGTGTTCCGACTTGGGCACGTCATTGGCCCCTTTTCGTTTCCGCTTCGCCTTCTCCTCCTTCCCTCTCGGCATTAGCGTTTCCCCCTTTCCTCTCCTTTCTTTCTCCTTCCGTCGCTGCCCGCGTTCGTCGCCGGCCGAACTTGGCTCGACGGTGAACGCGTCCGGCTCTTCGCCATCCGATGCTTCTGATTCGGCGACTGGGCGTGGCGATGGCTGGCGTTGTTCCCGATCGAGTTTCGTCTGTGAAATATGGTCTGGGGAGAAAGGGTTGGGTTGTACGGAACCAATTAAAGAGAGCATTTGATTCGCGACGGTTAGTCCTGTGTGGGGCTGGTAGTTAGACACTCACAACACTAAGAAAAAAAATGCAAGGAGGCCCACCCCACAACCGTGAACTGGAGCCATCGGTCTTTCCCTCCAAGGCGGTCGCCAGTGACCTTGTGAACCCAGCGCCCGCGATGATCAGGAGGCTGCGCATCGTCCCCTTTGGCGTCTGCGGTAGCATATGCATCCATGTCATCATCGACGTTGCCATATTCGGGGTCGTTCTCCGCCGGGCCATACTCGAACTCCCACTGATCCGTGGGTATGTGGTGCCGCGGAATGGACACGTTGAACGTGCGATGCACGAGCAACGATACGTGATCGGGAGAGCAAAGAGCCACCCGTCCGGCTGGTGTCGTAGCAATTTGTCAGCACAGGAAGGTGATATGGGAACATCCCCTCCGAGTTAGGATGAGAGACGCGAGAGAGGAGGCGACGATGACACGCACTGAGTTTCATGCCGATTGTAGGGTTCCAGACGAGAGCCTCGAATCCTACACGGCAAATCGCGAACGGGCTATCTGCCTGGAGCCGCGCGACACGGTTGAGGAAGTGAACGTCTGAGTGGGCGAGGACAACACCATTTAGCGCGGGCTCGTACCTGCAAGGCGCACGAGGAGGAGGTGATGAGAGGAACGGAGCTGCTTGGGGGGGGGGGCTGAGAGCTACGAAAGGGCACACCTCATGATCATGGTGTCGAGCATCTCCTCCGCGCCGCATCGCAGTCGATTTGCAAAGACGGGAGGGACAGCAAGGACAATAGATGCCTTGACGGAGCGGAACTCATCGCGTGCCCTTTTGGGTGACGGATCCACGTCCATGGGTCCCCACAATATTTTTTTTTGTTTCGTTTCGTTGGTGGCGGGGTCGGGGATGATGAGCCATCGATCACTTCACCAACGCGCCAAGCACTGATCGGTCCGAAGTTCCGGTACACGTTCCGGCACATGCCGCCCTTGGCTGAGGAAGTTTGGCGCGTACGACTAGCACAAGCAAGTCCGTCATCAACCCTCCGCATCAGTCGAGCGAGGCACCGCATGGTATGTATCATGGCTCGTATTTATGGCGCAATGACATACGGTTTCTGCTTTCCCCAGTCGGCACCGAAAATTATCATCCAAATCCTTATTACCGGAACCCAAATATTTGGAAAGGCACTACTGGAGGCCGCCCGACAGGCTGCGAAAAGTGTGTTTTCGTGCAGGAGGCTTCACGTAGCAACCACTAGACGGCTAAGCTTGCTCTCCTTGGGTTTTTTATCCTTTCTTTCTGATGTAGATGCAAAACACCGCCCCCAAGGCGCTATGGGTTCAGACGTCGCAGGCGTTGGGAATGCGACGACGGGTTCTATGACGGACAAGCTGACTCGCGAGCATAGGATGACACTGGACGAAGCGCATCTAATTCTCAACACGAAACGCGGGGATGGCTTAGAGCAGATCCTACAAGTACGTTCATAATTTACTCAAACCGTCCCTGGACTTGACACGTCTCCCCCTCCGCCGCTTCCTCTTTCCGACGATTAGAACTATGGACACTTGTTCAAGGCAAACTCGCCCCCAGAGGTGCCGCCACCAGCCTCGCCTGGTGCGCGAGGTGCGCCAACGTCTCGGCATTCGCATTACCTTCAGTCAAAGGTAGTACGGGCGCGTGAGCGGATCGAGGCAGAAATAGAAATTGCAGCGGAGGAGCCACCAAGTAGAGCACCTCCTTCTGAGCCGACCGCGGGGACGAGCTGACAGCTGTAGGCGGTGTGCTCAGACGACGGGGATATGATAGAAGAGTAGACTTAAGTTCGAGCCATCCCCATTCATTTACGTCGTGAGAAAGAATGCAGTAATACTATAATTTTTTTGAGAAATTTTGAGTGAGCGACGGAGGATTTCGTTGTCGTCGTCGAGTCAAAAGACAAACACAACGGGGACGACGCTTCGTCGCGGACGTCCCCTTCTCACAACGGCCTCGCTCACTGATCAGAATCCAGCTTCACCCAACGACCACCCTTTGCTCAAGTTCTCCCTTTCTTTCGCCTGCGGAACTTTGGGAGTCATGCTGGCGACATCCACCGCAGCTACCCCTCCCTCCCCCCAATCCTACTTCTCTCTCTTCACCACCCGCATAGAGTTCAGGTCCATGTTCATCGCTACCCTCATCATTTTCCTCTTCCTTTGTCTTGGTCAGTGTCTCCGATAACTCTTTTCATTTGCCCTTTCCTTTTCCGTTTTCATCATTTCGCTTTGCTCGGCAAACATGACTGAGGCTTGGCCCAACGTGATGCATGATTTCCTCCTCCGTTGCACTTCCATCCTCATGTCTGCTCTATACGTCCTTACTCATCGCGTACATCTTTTTCTAGCCTACCTCACAAACCCATCAGAAACCTCCTTTCGGTCTTATCTCACAGAGCGATCCTTTCGCCATCACCTTTCCCGACTCGACGATCCCTCAGACCCTGATCACACAAACACCGAAGGTTCAAAGACGGACGACTACTGCTCCTCTTCACCCCGATCACCTTCAAGCTTCGGTTCACTCGAATCAGGCTCATCCGCGTTTCATTTCTCTAATCGCGCTGCTATTGCTCTCCGCACGCCACGCCACGCCTTCCATAGCTTCGGTTTCTTCACAATCGCCGCTGTCATACCTAATCCGAAGACCAATCCCCCATCTCGCGAGATGTCTTCTGTCGTCTCAACTCGCAATGCCACGGGGACCTCGGATCACGACCCTTTTCCTCTCAAGGAAGTCTGGTTCGTCGGGGCTTTCGGGAGATGGTGGAGAGGCGGCGTTGTCGATCCCGCTTGGCCATCCCAGCCCGATCTTCATCCCAAGGGAGATGAAGAGGGCTGGAGCTCAGGGATTCTGAACATTAAAGCACTCGACCGACGTGAAGATTTCAGCGGTAAGCGTAGCGATGATGACATGATAGACCGAATTTTTCACGCACTTTTCCCTTTGTTCCACTCCTTTTCGGCGCGCCGTCGCACGCAGGCCTTCCCTTCCCAACCACCACCCACGACCCTCGCACGCCTCAACGATCGGCACCTCCAAAACTACGTTCTCGTGATCGATCGACATCGCATCCTCATCGCAGTTCGTCACCACCTCCGCTCCCGAAATCTGCCGTGCTGCCTCTCCACACACCCAAGCACAGCCAGTCTTTGACCGCACCCCAGCCTCCGGCTTCTCATCAACGGCCTTTCCCTCAACATTATCCCCCGTCGCCACCATCCACAAGTGGTGCAGCTCCCAACAGACCTTCGCCAAATTTCGATTCTATCCCTGCTGTTGCGGAGCTCATCCAACAAATAAGTCAGACCCGCGCCCTCAACCTTGGGTTGCGCAATCAATTGTCTGAGCACACTAGCGCAGCCACCGCAGTTGATGCCGCCCTCGGTGCCGAGTTGACCAGTGTCCGCGAAGCAAAGCGCATTGACGATGTCGCCCGTAGTGAACTCAAGGCGCGTATAAAAGCACTCGAGGATAACAGACGAGCAGCAGAAGCGGGCAAGCGTGATGCCGAACGCCGCCTTCGCGCCACCCAGAAAGCCAAAGCAGAAGCGGGAACACGTATCGAGAAACTCGGTGAGGAGATTCGTGCGCTCGAGGTGCAGGTACAACAGGATGAGGCAGGCGATACTATTGGCCGGCGAAGCGACTGCACAAGAGGAGTCGGATATCAGTGCCCAGGTCAAACAACGAAAGCGAGAGGTTAGCGTCGCAGAAGAGGTTGTGATGGCGCTCAATGACCGTGTTCGTGAGCTCGAGGAATCCATCGAAAGCGAGCGCGTTGCGTTGGCGGCTGCACGGGAGAAGGCCGCGGCCCTGCAGCACGAACAAGATCATCATAAGTATGGATTCATGCCCATGCAAGGGCCGGACACTTGGGAACGAATCCCTGCCGTCGAATTTAGCCTATCGATCCCAGACAAAATGGAGCATGACATCCTCGATCCTTTCCCGACGCCCTTGGAGAAGGATTCTGATCGGGATCGCGAGCGTGGTGGCTTGGGACCCGGCTCTACTGGTAGCTCGCCGCCTCTTTGCACTCTCACCACCGTGCCTCCCCTCAATATCGGATATGACCCATCTTCACGGTCCCAGCTACATCCCATCGGGTCTCCCCAATCGCTTGCCAACCTTGCCAAGGGATATTCCATCTTTGATGAAGACATTGCCTCTCTGTCCAATCCCATCCCGGCCTCCAACTTTTTGCCGTTCAGCGATTCTGACGCCAGGAATGAAAGATGCACACTTCCGCTCATCTCAGATGGCCTTAATAAGTCCCTCGACAGCATGTCTTCACCCACTTCCATAGGGGAAATCGGATCAGAGGATGTGCTCCCCAGGAGATTTCCATCCGACAGCGAACCTTTTGATGATCGTGATTGGCGGAATCATCCCTCTGTCTCCGGGTCTGTCCCCGCTATTGGATCTGAGTCCCATCATCACGTTTTCCCTAGCGTCAGTGATGACCCCACAGAAGGATTTGAATCATTTGGCATTCACCGGCCACCTCGCCATCGGATAACCTCAGATTCGATAAATGTGTCCCCGGTGTGGTCGTCACGTGCCAATTCAGATCCACTCTCTCCCCGACCTGCAGCTGTACCCCCGCAGGAAGCGCGAGGCTGGTGGGGGCATGGTCCTGACAAGGAAAGGCGTGCGACCATCGATGGCACAGAACCACGAAGGGGCCTCAACCCCGATGCCAAGGTCTTCAGCTTCTCCCCCGAGCCGCCGTTCGGCGCGCCTGTGGCGCCAGCATCTGCTTCTGCGTCTGGGTTTCTGTTATCAGGGGCCGCAAAGAGCACCGGCACCGGCAGTATGGGCGATATCCTCAAAAGCAACGCAACGGCGACGAGCACAGGTACACCCGGCTTCCTCTCGGGGCTTGCTCGCGCATTTGTACCCTCACCAGCAGAACGCGAGGCGCTACATCGCGCTCTTGGCGGATCGACAAACACGAGCCTCGAGCGGTTGCCCAGCCTGAGCGAAGTTGGCAGTGGGCCAACTTCTCCTGAACTCACCCATGTGCCAGCTCATCCCGTTGCGTCGGGCAACCCGCTTGGTCGCCCCTGGTTCGATATTGGCGCTGGCGCGGGCACGGGACGTAGTTGGCTGCGGGAGCTTCGGTGTTTCCATGCCTCGACCAGGTAAGATCAAGTTCAGCCCGTGGGGCGACGGAGACGGGGACGGGATAGAGGCAGACAAATAAACGGTGCGCGATTGTAGAATTTCTGTACTCGATATCTTGCAGGGGGAGGGAGGGTGCACAAGCATCGTTTCAAGGTGGGAGATGATGGGGGAGGAGAGATATTAACTAATCTCGATATTTTGCGCCTTATATACGTGGCAGAAATGAAGATCCCAGTGCTGTGAGAAACGGGTTGGGTCAGGTCATCATCTTGATACATTCATCGACCCGGGATCCTGACTGATGACCCCAACCCTGTGGCGATAGACGTTGGCTCGGATTGCAGACCGAATTGCAGCCGACAACCGGAAAGCATGTGCATGATGGTGAGCGTTTGTATACAGAACCGCAGCCGCAGCCGAAGAGATAACAGTCAGGCGGTGCGTTGAGCGCTGAGCGGTGCCTCGAGAGCGCTCAGTTCAATCTGCACCATCTGCTCCACTCGTATCATGTGTGACCCTGGCCCATCTAGCTCCTCTCGATTCAAATTGCTCTTCGATGCAGCCCTGCGGGACTACGAAACACAGACGGGGACAAAACTAGCCGACCACCCTTTCTCCAAGCAGCTCCAAACATGCAACTCCGTAGAGTCCACAACTGCCTTTTTTCGAGACCAACTATCTACGTTCCACGATTCTCGAGACGACGGCAAGATAATGAACTCACTCAAGTCTGCGGTCCATGTTCTGCATGCGTTATCCACTTGCTCAACCCTTCGCGACTGTATCAGCGCGGTACGTTCGCATGGATCGGCAGTAGACGTCGATGACGACGTTTATCTTTATAGCCATTCCCACCTGCAAGAGCAATATTTGCTGGCCTTGCAATCCTCTTCACAGCATGTGTCTTCCGGTTCTTACGAGTGTATTCCTCTGACATCCGGGTTTATCAGACGATCAAGGGCGTTAGCGCAAGCTTCGATGCGCTCGTCAACCTGCTCGAGTGCATCGGAAAGTTCTTGAACCGACTCGATATCTACACGAAGGTCCCTCCTACACCGGCAATGACAGATGTGATCGTGGAGATAATCGTCGAAGTTATCTCCACGCTTGCACTGGAGACAAAAGAAGTTAAACAGGGGCGACTGAGTGAGTTGTCCATCTTCATCGACTGCACGCTCGCCTCAACGGATCGCAGAGAAATTCGTAAAGAAGCTTTTCGGGGAGAACAAGGTGGAGGATGCGCTGCAGCGGCTTGATAGACTGGTCCAGGAAGAGTCCCGGGCGACTGGGGCACAGGCCCTCGCGGTAGTCTACGGTATCGATCAGAAAATCAACGTACTCATGGACGGTGCGGAAACTCAAGTCGACTCATCACGCCTGTGGCTGAACGTTCTTCCCTCTAGATGGCAGGACTCGGGCGCTGGCTAACATTGCCTTGGAACCTTCAAGTACGTCTCGCTGGCAGCGATATGCTTTGTTTTACATCTGATTGGGTCATATAAGTAACGCAGAGGAATGCGAGCATGAATAAACCCAAGGCCAAACGTCGGTCGTTTCTTCATGTCGTAAATCTGGAACGCTGAAACCCTTTGTTCGCAGGCGAAAAGTTGCAGCAAGACCTTAAAAATTGGCTTCTCTCCACCTGATCCGTGGAAAAACCACAACACTGCACACAAGTCACGCCATAGTGGAACGGCCACATGGTTCCTTGAAGGCAACACTTATTCTGAATGGAAATCATCTAGCCCTAGCTCACTTTTGTGGATTCATGGAAAACGTCGGTATTTTTTGGACCATTCACGCCCTTCGCTGGGGCTGATGATCTGCCGTTTTATAGCGGGGGCAGGGAAGACCGTGCTATGGTGAGTCCACCTCCCGATATTTCTGCTTCAGTGACATAACTCATTGCTCAGTTCGGCGATTATCGAGGATATCGACGAGATGCGCAAATCAGGACGAGCCTCCCTCGCCCTTTTCTATTGTGACTTCAGGGAGGATAAAAAGAAGGACCGACGTGAATTGCTTTCATCCCTCCTGGTCCAGCTTTGTAATCAGTCCGACTCCTATTATCATATTCTTTCCGACCTCTATCTTGCACATTGTCGTGGTTCTCAGCATCCTGGAGACGACGCACTTATACAGTGTTTCATCCGTGTGTTGCAAGCCTCGCGGGAAGCCCCCGTTTTCGTGGTCGTGGACGCGCTGGACGAACTGCCTAACACAACTGCCATGCCATCCCCTCGGGAAGAAGTCCTTAGCCTTGTTACGGAGATTGTCAACTTGAAAATTCCGAATCTCCACATATGCGTCACGAGCCGACCGGAGGCTGATATCAAAGTTTGTTCTCGATCGTTTGGCTTTCCGTTCTATCTCCCTACATGGCGAGAGGGGTCAAATTCTGGACATTGTCGAGTATGTCAAGTCGGTCGTAAACTCTGACCCCACGATGCAAAGATGGAAAGCGGTGGACAAGAAAATGGTTATTGATGTGCTGAACAAGAAAGCAGACGGCATGTAAGGAATTAGCACCATAAATGATTCTCCCTAATACAAGCTACACAGGTTCCGATGGGTTTACTGTCAGTTGGTTTACCTTCGCCGCTGCATCCCAGCTGGTATTCGACGTGCTCTAGACGGATTACCGGAGACCCTGGATGGGACGTACGAGCGCATTTTACAAGATATCGATGAACAAAACTGGGAATATGCTCACCGTCTATTCGAATATGTCGCGGTAGCCCTTCGTCCGCTTCGTGTCGAGGAGCTTGCGGAGATTCTTGCAGTTAATTTCCGCGCCGGAGCCATGCCCACTGTACCTTGCAGATTGGCGCCTCCAAGACCCAGGAAAGGATGTGCTATCTATGTGCTCCAGCTTACTTTCCATTGTTCAAGCGGGCAGTTCGCAAGTTATTGAATTTTCGCATTTCTCCGTAAAGGAATATCTGACGTCGGCCCGCCTTGCCAAAGCTGGAGACATCGTTTCCCGTTACCATGTATCCATGGCCCATGCTCACACGACCGTCGCGCAAGCCTGTCTCGGGGTTCTATTTCATCTAAATAAAAGCACCAGCCGCTACAACCTGAAGAACTTTCCACTGGTCAGGTATGCTGCCTCGCAGGTAGTGGGCCATGCCCGGTTCCAGGGTGTGCGGCCCAATGTACAGGACAGCATGAAACGTCTCTTTGACCCCAATCTGCCCCACCTTGCACTCTGGGCCTGGGTATATGCTCCTCCAAGTCTCTTGTATGTAAATGTGTCAGAGAGAATGCCATCACGATTACCAGCGACGCCATTACATTATGCTGCCACCTACGGTCTATATGACGTTGCGGAGTTCCTGGTCATCGAGCGCTCACAAGACGTGAACGCTTCGATCGCGTCGAACGGTGCAACGCCATTGCATGTGGTGTCATGCGTCAGAGTTGCTAAACTCCTTCTTGAACATGGCGCGGACGTGACAGCCCAGGACATCTATAAGCGGACTTCATTGCACCAGGCGCAGAGCGTGGAAGTTGCTCAGGTTCTTCTCGAACATGGCGCGGATCCGACAGTCCAAGACTATCGCAAGCAGACTCCATTGCACGATGCACTGAGTGTGGAAGTTGCCCGGCTCCTTCTCGAGCACGGCGCAGATGCAACCGCCCAGGACGTGGGGAAGCGGACTCCGCTGCACCGAGCACAAACTGTGGACCACGTTCGGCTCCTTCTCGATTATGGCGCAGATGTGACGGCTCAGGACAAGGCCAAGATGACCCCATTGCACCAGGCGTCGAGTGTGGAAGTCGTCCGGTTCCTTCTTGAGCGTGGCGCGGATGCCGACAGCTCGGAATGTCACAAAGCGGACTCCTTTGCACCGTGTGCGAGATGTGGAAGTTGCTCGGCTCCTTCTCAAACACGGTGCAGATGCAACGGCCCAGGACGAGAACAAGCGGACAGCCATTGCACAGTGCAGCGGAACGTGGAAATTGCTCAGCTCCTCTTCGAGCATGGTGCAGATGTAACAGCCCAAGATTGTCACAAGGGTACTCCATTGCACCATGCGCGGAGCTTGGAAATTGCCCAGCTTCTTCTCAAGCACGGTGCGGATGTGACAGCCCAAAACGAGTTCAAGGAGACTCCATTGCACCTTGCGTATAGAGTGGAAATCGTGCGGCTCCTTCTTGAGCACGGTGCAGATGCAGCAGCCCAAAATGATTATAAGCGGACTCCATTGTACTCTGTGGGTGACGTGGAAATCGCTCGGCTCCTTCTTGAGCACGGTGCAGATGCAACAGCTCAAGACGATTGCAATGAGACTCCATTGCACAATGTATGGAACGCGGACATTACTCAACTCCTTCTCAAACATGGTGCGGATGTGACTGCCCTGGACAATCGCAAGCGGACTCCACTTCACCAAGCGAGAAGTATGGAACTTGCCCAGCTACTTCTTGAGCATGGTGCAGACGTAACGGCCCAAGACGATGACAATCGGACCCCATTACACTATACGCATATTGTAGAAGTTGCTCAGCTCCTTCTCGAATGTGGCGCAGATGCGAGAGCCCAAGACAATCACAAGCAAACTCCATTGCATCGTGCGCATGGTGTGGAAGTTGCTCAGCTCCTTGTCAAGTACGGTGCGGATGCAACAGCCCAAGATGATTACAAGCGGACTCCGTTACACCATGCGGAGAGTGTAGAAGTTGCCCAACTGCTTCTCGAGCACGGTGCAGATGTAACCGCCCAAGACGATTTCAAGCAGACCCCACTGCACCATGCGCAGAGCGTAGAAATTGCACAGCTCCTTCTCGCACATGGCGCGGATGCAACTGCCCAAGACGTTTACAAGCGCACTCCGCTGCACAGGACGGAGAATGTGGAAGTCTCTCGACTCGTCCTTGAGCATGGTGCGGATGCGACTGCCCGGGACATCGCCCAACGCACCCCCTTGCATCACGCGATGAGTATGGCGGTTGTTCGACTGCTCCTTGCGCACGGTGCGGATGCGACCGCGCAGGACGACCGCAAGCGAACACCGTTGCATGAGGTGAAGGACGGGAACGCGGTTCGATTCCTTCTTGAACACGGCGCAGACGCGACGGCACGGGACCACGACGGCCGAACTCCTCTGCACAACGCTGGGAGTGGGGAAGCTGCCCAGCTCCTTCTCGAACATGGGGCAGATGCGAATGCCAAAGACGACTGCCAGCGCACTCCGTTGCACGAGGTGTGGAATGCGGAAGTGGTCCGACTGCTTCTCGAGCACGGTGCGGATGCGACGGCGCAGGATGATGGCGGGCGAACCCCACTGCACGGCGTGCGGAACGCGGCAGTGGTCCGACTGCTTCTCGAGCACGGCGCAGATGCGACGGCCCAGGACGAGTACAAGCGGACTCCGTTGCACCAAGCGGCGAACGATGTCGCGGTCGCTCGGCTCCTCCTCAAACACGGTGCAGATGCAATGGCCGAGGATGAGCACAAGCGGACCCCACTGCACGAGGTGCGGAGCATGCGAGTCGCTCGGGTCCTTCTCAACCACGGCGCGGATGCGACGGCCCGCGACGATGGCAGGCGGACTCCATTGCACTATGCTTTGGGCGTGGAAGTCGCTCGACTCCTTCTCGACTGCGGCGCAGATCCTACAGCCCTGGACGAGGACGACGAGACCCCACTGCATTGGGCATCAAGGAGGGGAGATGTGGAGGTTTGTCGGCTCCTTTTGGGGCGCCGCGCATACGATGCAGATGCTCAGAACGATGCATACCGGTCCCTGCTTGAAGAAGCAGAGGCGAATCAGTCGAGATGTAAAGACCTGGTTAGATTCAAGCCCGAGTAATAAAAACCTTTTGTCATTAACCCACAAGATGGAGATCGTGGCCCATTCAAGAATCATCAGAGTTCAACAACGAATTTTTTTGATTAGGATTGGGGGGGGGGTATGTTTTGTGTCTACGAGGCCAGAGACGCGTCGCGTAAAGACGCCAAACGAATTTCACATTTACGGTCATTAATCCCTCTCCCGTTCGGACGTGGGGTGCCCCAAACCCCTTGATGGTTTAGCAGGGGGTCAAGCCCAGTGGGTCAACGTTGGGATTATTCTGCGCTGGCACATCCAGTTCTGCCGTCCTCAGGCCGGGATTGTTCCTGCTGATCTCGGTTTACCTTTTCCCCCGTGGTGTACCACATACATTATCCTTGTTTTGTGTCGACCAACTGTAGTACACCGACTCATACATATATATTGACTAACAACAGCTAATACTCTGTCTATGCTGGTTTCGGTACCTGATAACGTGGCTAAAAGATCGGCTCCATCGTCCACCGTCTCCTGCATCTCGCATTCGGACGTGATCCATCTGTCCATAAAGTCGAGTTGTTTCTGTGAAGTGCCTGCCGGTGCCGCCGCCGCTCGCTCGATGTGAGATTACTTGACAAAAAGATTGGACTTGGCGTCTTCAAGTTAGGGACACAAGTGGGCGGTAAGCCATGAGAGGCTGATACGAAAAACTTCGAAACGCCACAAAACACGAGTCCGCGTGGTTGACAGAGATTACAACCTTCCTCGTGTTTACGCCTCCATTCCATGATTGTCCTTTTTACTATTCTTGCCGTTACCCGCGCATTCCCTATTGGCCACCAAACCCCTCCACCTCTTGTCGATCTCGACCCGTTTCGCGCGCCTTCCTGTGGCGATCCTCAGGGGTGCAGGTCACTCTGGGACATCATACGGAGTTGTGCGATCACCATTTTGTTATGCACATGGGTCTCCGTCCACCCCAACATCCCAAGTCCTGACGAGGGGTGGCCAAGGGTCACCGTACGACGCATCGGACTCATGCTTGCTGCCCTTTTGGTGCCAGAAGCAATCATTGCGTGGGCAGTGAGACAACGGCTCGCTGCCATTGAACTAGCAAAGGAGCATAAAGGTGAGTCTTGAAAGACTGATGGCAGTATCAGATGGGGATGATTAGACGCAGAGGAGGGATGGACGACCACCCATGGTTTCTTCGCGGTCATGGGGGGATTATGGAGTATAAAGGCAACCGGCCTGTCCGCGTGCTGTTGCCTGAACAGCTAAAATTCTATTCTCTGACGGGCAATGGAGATTACCCCCGGATCGCGAAGGAGGAGATCGAGGACAAGAGCAAGGGCGATATCATCTCCAAAGCACTCGTCATTCTGCAAACCACCTGGTTTGTGGCGCAATGCATCGCACGAGGAGTCCAAGACCTACCGATCACCGAATTGGAGCTCGTCACGGTTGCGTTCGCCGCCCTTAATCTTGTGATGTACATGGTGTGGTGGGACAAGCCCCTGCACGTGCAACGCGGGGTGAGAGTCTACAAGAAACGAAAAACGAAGAGACCCATGGATGACGAAGGTGTTGAAGCTATTTGCTCAATCGGGCCTCGGGAGGCCCTTCGAGAGTTTTTCA
Source organism: Russula earlei (assembly GCA_025769875.1). Taxonomy (NCBI): domain Eukaryota; kingdom Fungi; phylum Basidiomycota; class Agaricomycetes; order Russulales; family Russulaceae; genus Russula; species Russula earlei. Next base: position 18,086 of record JAGFNK010000208.1, on the reverse strand, counting down.
AACTTCCAGCTGCGATTGTCCGTGGACCATTAACCACCGATCGACAATACCATAAGTGGCCATGGCTACCCCGTGTCCTTCTGTGGCCATTCCTGAAGCCTATGAGAATTCTTTTTGGGGCCCCAATTCAAGATGAAGACCTGAAGAGAGTCGACACATTTTATCCAAACAAATGGTCGAAGGACTCGGGATTCTCGTATGTATTTTTACTGTTCATTATTCCCATTTTCGCGTCGGCCTTCGGGGGGATTCACTGTATCGGATGGTCATTCGTGTTCCTCTCAAGCGCAGAGCGATCCCTCTGGCGTGTTGCTTCGGCCTCCATAACTATTATACCAATTCTGCTTCTACTAGTTATGTCTGCATGGGAGTCTAGAGGACGATGGATTGCGAACAGCCCTTGGTATAATACCTTTTCCCTCGGTCTGACTCAGTATATATTGGTAATCGTTTATATGCTTAGTCGATTGGTGTTGCTTGTGCTGCCTGTCTTGTCTCTGAGATCACTTCCTTCTGCTATTTATAATGTTGTGCACTGGACCTCATTCATCCCACATGTATAATTCACACTGTTTACGACCCGTCATGGCACTTGTCACTGGAACAGCCAGGAAAAGTACTTGTAATCTGGACATGACCCAGACTGTGATGATCAACCCAGCTGGAATCAAACTGTGCCAGTGTGACCCCCAGCCAAAATTTACTCAAAAACCACTCGATGGACCTCCATTTTTCAATGCTAGAATGACATTAAAAGCACTCAATAGTATAGCTACAAGGTTTATAATGGAGTTGTTGAAGCAGATACAGGGAAAAGTGAAATTACCGAGATGGTAGTGAACTGCCGAGTTCCCAGTGACCCACAGTACGAATACGCCCGTGATCATGCGAAAGTCGTCCCTCCGGGGCCTCGCCTCTTCAAGTCTGCCTTGAAAATATGCGGATCCTTATACACCGAGAATATACAATATCCAAGCTAGTCAACAGATACACGCGACTAGATCACCGCTCAGTCGAAACAAGTATGTGAAAGAGTGCAAGGAAACACAGTGTGGATGCCCAGCGCCGGGTGGGCAGTCATCGGGATATAAATTCGTGAGTTTGTATGAGGCGGGGGGGGGCCGATAGTTTTGCCCAAAAGCCATCCAGGGTGTCGTCAATGATAAAACAACAGACCAAGACCAGAAGGGGTTGAAAAGGTGTAGGTGTAGGTACGTCTCACGTTAAGAATGATATATGCGCCACCACAATTATGAACAAAGCGCGTTCAGGTGGTAATTAAGCAGATAAAAAGTGGATACGAATGACAGAAGATCGAATATCCAGGAAGACGGGGAGTTTCGAGGATGATGATCAGTGTGAAGTCGACAGTGGCGGGAAAACTGTCGGCGCGTTTTCCACGAGCCATTCGATCGTCAGTGCCTTGCCCGCCATGTCGCTAAATTCGGCTCCAGGATTGCGGGAGCGCATCAGCGTGGCTGTGGTGCCAGTCGGAGGATGAGGTCAGCTACGAAGCAACATATACAGAGCTAGCACATACGTCCGAAGACGACACCGAGGTTGCGTGCCGTCATCAGATTCTCCTCGTGGTGTTCCTTAATCCTGCGGGCGAAAATAAAAATCACACTCGTCAGTCAAAGGTTGCCCAACAACATATAAAAACACGAATAGAGGATTTGCCGGTGTGGGAGGAGATGGGGTAGACGAACCGGTACAAGTGGTACATGAGTGCACGTAAGGTATAATAGTGCTCCGTTGGGAGCTGCTTGACCAAGTCGGCGTATTTGGCGGACTTGTGGACGGGATCTGAGATAGACGCCGCAAAGATGAACTCATCGTGGAGGACAAACGTGAGTAGAGGATTGGGCAACGTGCGGAAATACGTTTTGAGGACAGAGGTGATGCTGCAGATGTCGTTGAACCGGTCCCTGTCAAAGAGATCAAACGCAGCGTAGTCGCCTCGTTCGAAGAGCTGCGTGATCAGCTTGGACTGGGCAGAGCCTCCAGTCTTGCGGTAGATCCCCTCGTAGTCGAGGGCTACACCAGATCGGTCACAAAACATTTTTATCTGACCATTCATGAGGGCTCACCGCTGGCTTCCACAGGCTGCAATGCATTTCTCGACAATGAGAGGCACCATCCTATCAGTAACCTTGGAGTCCGCGCGCACTTGCTCCGTGAGCTCGCGGCCAAACATGGCTGGTTCTGGAGGTCGCGTACTTGGATTGAGTATCAATGGCCCGAAAGGGAAAAAAATACACGAACGTAGAGGAGCCGTTGCAGATCCGTCGTCCCTACGAGAAATCTGTGGTAAACAGAGGACGTGAACGTTTTGTTGGCAGCGAGGATGCACTGAAATATGGCAAGCTAGGAGGGGTGTATGCGCTCTTTTAGTGCGACACGGTAATCGATGGCCGCAACACATACTTTGGCAACGGGCCTGCGAACCCCAGAGCTTCTCGCCGCAGTGATCGCACTTTGATAAGCGTAGCACGCTGACCTGCTGGAACGCATGCCTGAGCCAGGTCGCTTTCTCATTTGGGCCGTCGGGCACAGTAGATGCTACTGTATTCGTTTCCTTGTTATTCCCGCGCCACTTGAACACGCCTGTCGAGGGCTTGTGTTGAACTTTCGCGTACTTGGCAAAGTCGGCGCTCTCGTCCCAAGAGGTTCCGAATGAACTATTGAGGGTGTGAGAGGATGGGAGAGGTGAAACCGGACGTTGACGATCGGACAACCGTTTCTCTTGCGCGGGAATCGGGGACGTTGCTTCGATGCGCCGCATATAGTGCGCATTGAGTTGAGCAAGTTCTTCGTTGCGCGCATTGAGCACCGTCGTCTCCTCAAGAAAGACGTCTCGTGCGGATTGGAGCTCAGCGATCTCACGGAACAGTGATTCACGCTCGTCTGTGAGAGAAGCCAGTTCATCCTTGTACTGGACCTTGAGACTGTCCAGACGGATCGATAATGACCGGGTAAGGTTGGCGCCATCCCTCTCGGTCGCTGGTGCCGAGCTTCCCGTACTTCCGTGTCAGGGAACTGCCCATGTCACAGAAAACGACGATACCTACCTTCTTGACGAAGCAATTTCCTCCATCTCGACCAGTGCTACATCACGCTCGACCTTGAGTTTTGCAACGTCCTGCTCAAGGACGCTTAGACTATCCTTGAGATCATGCGACAGCTGTTTGTGGAGCTCGTCTTTGCGACCCTGACCAGATAGCGCCGTGATCCTTGCGGCTTGTCCCGAAAGTAAAACGCGCAATCGCGTGACTTCAGCTTCTGCCTCGCGACGGACTCTCAACTCCGCTGCATACTCATCGTATGCTACAAGTCCACCATTGGCTCGTTGGTTGGCATCCTATCACCGCACCATCAGCATAATCAGTCGATTGACAATCAGGGAGAATGTGTGCATACCTTGATATGGTCTAGCTTCCCCTTTGTTTTGGCATTCTCATCCCTTCTCTGTTCAATCATCATAACGACAGCCTGTACGAATTCCTGATCAAGCGTTATCTGCGTCGTGCCACGCCGAGCTGCATCCTGCAAAGCATCTTGGAGCCTCCTGATGATTGCGAGTGAGGAGTCAAGCTTTGCCATGCGTGGAATCGACGAATCTGGCGTTGGGGCAGTGGATTGCATTTTGGTCCCCGATAAATTGGCATCGGTATGGTAAGAGAAGGAATTAGCGTCGAGACGCGCGTACTGGTCATCGCGAGCCGGTGGATCGTTGGACCTCGAGGACGAGGACCGGCTACTTCGTGGAGACAAAGTATTATTGAGTATGCCGCGCTGTAACAAGTCGGATTCGGGACCGTTGCTTGTCACGGGTTGATCTTGGGTTAGGTCATCGTGACCTTGGCTACTGGGCGCCGAGATTGTTGTCACAGATGAATTATCGACTGATGGAGACCCAAAGATCATCGTTGGTGTGATAACGCTCGGAGGGGTATATGCGTGCCTCCCTTCGTGATGTGCAGTATCGCCATTTGGTTCTAATGAAGTGGCGCTGGGACCAGCATTGAGCTGAGCCTCTGCGTCCTGATTCAACTTGGCGAGTTCTTCGATAATATTCAACGAGGTGCGGTTGCGTGGGTCGACTTGTGCCAGCAACTCTTGGAACCCGTTCCCGCTTACTGAGAAACGGATTGGCGGATGCGCGGGTGCAATAAAGGTCGAGCGTGACATGCGTTCAACGGGTGAGGACTCGCCCTCGGAATCTGCGTCCCCAGCATTGCTGAGGAAAGATACCTGTTCTCTCCCTTCTTGCAAAGCGGACTGGTTCATGTCAAGTTCGAGTCGGACCGGTCGTCGACGCGATTTCGCCTCCTCTTTTGTGGGTAGCGATAGTGTCCGGGTCTGTTTGTCGGGGCTGCATTCCCCGTCTGTCGTATCTGTCTCACTCTCGATGCCTTGTGGGACGTCCACTTTGTGTGCGGGCGAAGGCGCTTTGTACCCGGGGGACTTTGGTCGTTTACCTATGCCATAGCCTGTCCGTGATTTCTCGACATCGATGCTGAGAAAGGAACCCGGGTTTGACCTGTCTTTCTCGTCGGATGACGTTCTTCCAGATGCGCCGTTCGGTGTAGGGGGCGACCATCGATTCCTTGTGGGATCCTGACTGGATACCCCCAGGCTATGAGTGCGAGGTGGAAGGCGTTCAAGCGTCATTTCTTGACGTGGAGGCTGGCTTGAGGGATCGAACCCAGAAGGAGGACTGTACGGGGACCCTATTTGGCTACGCGAGTGATCGGGCATGGAGACCGGTACAGCAGGGGCAGAAGCTGGTGATTCCCCATAGTGCTTTTCGGGAGGGTCGGCGGGAGAGTCCCTCCGTAGCTTGCGCTCTCGAGGGCAACGCTTGAATGCCCGTGTGATCCGAGGCCCGGCCCGTGTCTAATGACGGTGTTGGTGAAGGCGATTGCGGCGCGGATATTGATTTGTCGTTCGACTTGGTTGTTGTAGCTTCATCGGTCGAAAGACGGGCGAGGATTGCTAGAACGGTTGCCGGATGCTTTGGCCGATTGGGTCAAACTAGGCGGAGGAGTATTCTTATCAAGAGGGCGAGTCTCGTCGGCATAGCTACTGCGCCGCTCGATGGACGCCGGTCGATCGAGGTTTAGAAACGATGCTGCGCTTCCACTTTCATTAGAAGGCTGAAGATACGTGAACGCGACCTGAGAACCAGCCTCAGGCTCTTGTGCTGACACGACGACGGCAGGTGATAAAGGATCAGAAAAGCGTGCTCGGGGGGTATCGAAATCAGCAGGCGGAGAAACGGTAAATGGTGAGGTGGGCGAAGGTAACAAATTTTGGGAGGTTCTCTGAGAAGACTGTGCGGGGTCTGCGGATGCATGCGACGCACTCTGTCGCTCGTCACGGCCGAGTTGAGTGGATGGTTGCTCATGTTGTGAGGTCTGAATTTGCGATCCTACTACTATCCCAAGATGTCACTGGCCGAGACCGAGCGGGAGAAGTCTGTGCGGACGAGGAAGTGGAGACGGGTAGAGAATCTGGCGCAGAATCAGGGGTGAAAAGTCCCGTGAGTGCGTTCTTATGGCATGAAGGTGAGCGAATGACGCGCTTTACGGCGAGGGTAAGTGAATGAAACGCACCACAGGCGGTACTGACAGCTCCTTGGTGATGTGAGCACGCGGCTTTGAAGAGATGTGCGCGACGGAAGCATTGCCGCGTTCCTTCTGTTTCTGGGCATGTCGTCTGCTGCGAGCGACGCGTTGGTGGTGGCATTTCATGCAGTAAATACCGTGACTTGTCTTGGCGAACATGAGTTCGTCGATACGATTGTGACAGGATCGACATTTGAAGCAGTGCGCGTGGTATGAGTCGTCGCCGGTCATGATGGCTTCATCGAGGATGGGTTGATGGCAGACGCTGCAGCTGTATGAACAATTTGAACAGACCGGCTGGCCGTCGGAGAGGAGAAGGAGATTGGTGTCGGCGGTCACCCTGTCTCGGCATTTTGCACACTTGAAGCAGTCGATGTGAAAGAAGGATTGTCTAAGGCAAAGGGACGGAGAAGGGGGGGTTTTAAGACGCGATGTCGATGGATGAGAGGGAGTACGAAGAAGCTCACCCAAATGCAATAACGACCCCACCATTCTCATCCATGACGGTAAGTTGGCATCCCGGGCAGACCTTGTCTTCAGCGGGTGGATCCGATTCGGGGAATGCGGAGGCCGAGGGAGACTGCGAATGAGAGTATGGCATAGATTGGGAAAGGCTGTGAGTCGGGTGGGGGATTGCAGCCAACATCTCGTCGAAAGGAAGGAGGGAAGGATAAGGGGTGGGTAGCGATGTACGAGGAGGGAGGATGAGAAGGCCCGTAGACCGCCGGCGCTGACCAGCAGGGAGAGGGAGAGGTATACGGAAGGGAGATGGAGATTATAGTACGAACGTCGGCTATGAGGGTTGAGCGATTGCCTGGACGTCGTGGGGGCGGTCGCTTGCAGGGGGCGTCTCGTGACGGTGCGTTGGCAGCTCGTCGCTTGTCGCTATTTGATTCGTTTTTCGTTTTCGTTTTCGTTTCATCGCCTCGGCGGCTCCAGATTCGAGCGAGCGATACCTCGGTCGTTCACGTCTGCGCGCGCATCGCACGAGTCTATAGAACGGTACGTGTGTCACCGCTGCACCGTGGCCAGCTTTTCCCGCTTTATGCCCCCTTTCATCTTCTCTCCCTCGAGCCCTCTTCGCATCGCCTTCGCGTTCGCACACCTATTTTTGGGATTACTGTCAACACCCCCCCCCCCCAAATTTGGCTGGTAACATCATATGGTCTTCTTACCCCCGCCGGGGAAATTATAAATCCACCTCGAATTCTGGACTGGATTACCCGCGGACGGCGCCTATTCACAAATCCAATCCAAGTCGTTTAGAGATTGATGACCGCGATGTGCATACCGCATGTGCGTTTGTTCAGTCCGACAAGCGCCCGCGCCCACAACGCCAAATTAATTAATTTTTTTGGTCTTGTCAAGGGCAAGGCTAGCTGTAAATGGAAATGGAAATGGGTCAACGAAACGTGTCGTGTCGTGCCGTGCCGTGCCGTGCCTTTATTTACCGCTCGCCGCTGCCCTACTACAACCCAGGCTATGAGCGTTATATGAACGCCTGTGGTTGTTCCCATATGGCCTTAGTCACACTCTCCGGTTACCCCTCCTCAGGAAAGACACGCAGGGCGATCCAGCTCAAGGAACATCTGGATCGCCGAGTGGCAGATCCATCGTGCAATTGTCCGGCACAGAAGGTGGTCGTCCTGTCAGATGACACGCTCAACATTGATCGCTCTTCCTACAATGGTATCGTACCTAACCCCCTTTTCGTCATTCGTTAACCATGTAATAACAGATAGTCGCTCAGAAAAGCCAGCGCGTGCCGCACTCTTCGCCGCGATTCAACGACAAATGGGCCCAGACACCATCCTCATCGTCGACGCGCTAAACTATATTAAAGGCTTCCGCTATCAGCTCTACTGCGCTGCGCGGGAATTGAAGCTCCGCACTTGCACCGTCAGTTTCATCGTCGCCCCAGAAAAATGCTCCGGTGATCATGCCACAAATGTAGGTTTACGTCGTTGCCACGGCCGAATTATGCCAACGATGGAACGCTGAGCGGACAGATGACCGCGGGTATCGTGCCGAGACGTACGTGGGCTCAGTTTATCCCGTGTTATCTTCAAGGATGCTATGCCTCGCTTCAGGCTCGGTAATCTCGTCGCACGGTATGAGGAGCCATCATCGATGGTCCGCTGGGACTCGCCGTTATTTACCGTACCTTGGTCCGAATCTGATGTTCCCATCGAATTGATATGGAAGACCATCACCGAGGGCAACGTAAAACCCCCCAACGTTGGCACCCAAGCCGTGGGTAATCCACCACGACCTCTTATTGTTTTCGGTCCTTACTCGTTCCACCTAGGTGCCAAAGGCACCTTCTGATGCGCTGCACACGTTGGAGCAGGTCTCCACCTCAGTGGTCCGTGCCATTTTGACCGAACAAGGGGCGTCCGGCATGTCCGGTGGCCCCGTTACCTTTCGCTTGACCGAGACAGTTAAGCCGCAAGGGAGGCTCCCTGCGCGGACTTTGACACTATCCGAGTTGCAACGAATGAAGCGACAATTTGTGACGTTGCAGAAAAAGGCGATCACGCTCGGGACGGTCGAAAAGGGGATGATTGATTGGAGCGAGGAGAGAGTGGCACAAAAGTTTGTTGATTACCTCGAAGAGAATTTGAAGGCATGAAGGGATGGGCTGTTGTATTGTGTGTTGTGAGAGAGACGAGGTCCAGGGATCTTTGCGATCGATCATCAACATCATCGGAACCAAATCCATTAGTGTGGTGACGCCCGCCACACAACTGCCACTCGCTTTCTCTCTCCCCTCCTCCCTTTCCCCCTCTCTCCTGTACTTTTGTTTCCCTCACGACTTCCCCTTTATGCCTCTTCCCGTCGCCGTTAATGGCACAATTTCTCTCCAGGGTCTTACTCGCCAGGGAGTCACCCCCCAGCCGTTGACAAAGCGCGCCATGATCATTCGAATGTCCGAAGAAACCCTCGAGGCCCTCGCTGCCTATCCCGCTCACCCTCCCCTCCAATTCGAGTTTGGCGATACTCCCGTACGTGCCCTCTTCTCGGTCTGCTGCTTCCCCTGCTTATTTTATGCCCTCTATACTCAGGGCATCCACATCGAGTCCACCTTCTTCCCCATGCGAGGTGTCCAAGAGTCTACCCCGCACGAACTTTATCTTCGTTCCGCTCTGGCATCGAAGATTAATGCGCCACTCAAACTCTATGCCGATATAGCTGGCAAATTCACCGTCGAACGTGAACTTAATGGAAAGACCCAATCAAAGGTTCAGCAATCGACCGTCGATGCTCAAAAGACAAAGTCCGAACGTCGCATCGTCTTTCTTGACAATCCCCCCGCTCTCACTTCTTCCACCACAAAGACCAAGTCCCCTGCTCCTAAGAAACGCAAATCCGCGGTATCCGCCCCGATAGCTGCCACGGTCAGACGTGTGCCCCATGTCATTCGTGCCAAGAATGAAGGCTCATCTGCTACGCGCGGGCATTCTCCCAATACCTCATCCTCCTCCTCGCAGTCCAGCCCTGTCCCTCCAGCAATCCGTGCTCAGATGATTCATCTTCTTGCCAAAGGTCCCCGTACTAAAGAAGATGTGCTAACCCAGGTTGGCGGTCCCGATGCCTCTGAATCGTTCCGTGTGCAATTGAATGAACTCCTTGTGACGGTTCGTATACTTTCCAGCTATCCTTCCGAATTCCTCTTGACTCTGGGGTCGATCTCCCAGATTGCAGAGAGAGAACGACCCAATTCCAAGTCTGCGGTTCCCGGCCAACCACCTCTATATACCCTCCTTCCCGTATCCTGGAAAGAAGTGCGGCCATACGAATTTGTCGGCCTGACCGATGACGAGCGCCGCAAGATGTGGCGTCATGCGCGACAATTTCTCCACTCCCTTGGAATTCCTGAAAGCGACCCAGCCTGGGATCACGTCCGCACCCTACCTGGTTCAACTCTAACGGGCCCGTCAAAAACAGGGACGGGACCCAAGCGCCCTGCCGGACCCGTCGGTGCAGAGCGAAAGAAGAACGCCGGAAGCACGTCCAAGGCCGCTATAGAGGCAAAGGACGAGGGGGTTCGTCCATCGCAGACAACCAAAGTGCGCGAAGAGGCTCCACAATTCTCGCGAGCCACCAAGGTGGCCCCCAAACGTGAGGACGATGATTTAGCATCACGCCGCCCTCCTGGAGTGTCCGGCCCGAGAAATGCGCGGGAAACGGCACCATCACAGTCACAATCACAGACACAGACGCAGGGCCCGAGCAAGAAGGCTGGTCTCGCAGACGCACGCGCAAAACACGCTGACTCGTCAAAGTCGAATGGGCGCCCTGACCTCCCCGCGCCTATCCAACCATCGTCTTCTCATGAACGAGAACCAGAAAAAGAGGGTCCAACGCATCCCACAAAAAAGCCAAAAGATGGGAGAGACCTAAATCGCGAAAAAGCGAAATCTGCCCCTGCGCCCAATGTGAAGAGGCGCAAGGATGATGCGAGTGACTTGGAGAGTTTACGGGAATGGGACAGTACGGATGCTATTGGTCAAGCAATCCCGAAAAGGAAGAAATTGAGGGAAAACCACGACGAAAGAGAAAGGACAAACAGTGGCGGAAACACTGCCAAGCGGAGAAAGGTCGATGACGACGACCGGCCATATAAACCTGGCGGTGGTGGTGGCGGAACTTCAAAGGCACGCGAACGGGATCGGGACAAGGAAACCGACCCCAAGCAGGACAAGGCTCGGGATCGCGATCCCGTGCCTAGGGTAAAGCGGCTTCGTGATAGTGACAGAGCCAGTCCTGACACTTCACACTTGTCTCGAAAGTCAGCTGTCCGCGAGCGTGACCGACTGCGCGATCACGAGCCAGACCGGAGTGTGTCGCCCCTCGGATTTGTCAAACGCGAACCTTCCCTGTCTCCTGCTCTTCACAGCTCTCATCTGCGCGAAAGTTCCCCACGACTTCGCGCGTCAAAGAAACGGACCGACACTCCACCACGAGAAGCGGTCAAGAGAGAAGGCCTGCCTCGTCCCCGAGAGCATTCGAGGCGTCGGGATTCCCCATCTGCGCAACGGGTATCTGAGCGGTCGTCCTCGCCCTCCCGTTCCCAAGCCCGGGCACGAGACCGAGATCGTGAATCATCTGCGAATGGGGTATCGACAACACGGCGGCGGCGTAGCCCGATATACACGTCGTCAGAGGACGAACAACATGAGGCACCCATACGTCGCAATGAGCCGCCTTCATCGGCCACGAGCAGTTCTTCGTCGCGAGAACCTGGGCGTTCTCAAGGGTATGCGTCGAACCCACTGCCACCGACAGCCCCCTATCCGAAAGACCGCGAAGCACTGCAGGCGCGCTACCGTAGTGGCTACCGAAATTATATTGGGGTTTACTACAAGCTGTCGGAGGAACGTGCCAAGATTCAGGAGGCGCTTGAGGGTTTCGGTCGAGAAGGCAGCGTGGGTAGCGATCGAGATGTGGAAATGATGGACGAAGGGGATCTACGGGAGCTGGCGGGTCAGCATGCGGCGTGGACGAGGGAGCTTGAGGGGCTAAGGAACGCGTATTCTGCGGAGGGGGAGCGGATGGACATTGCGACATGAGATGACAACGTGGATCGAGTCGAGCCGCGGGCCTTTGGATCATAATTTACAGACAAGGACAGTCGAATTCGAGCGAGCCTGAAGCAGAGTTGTGGATTTTCGCTTTGGTCGTACGTGCGAGTCAGGGACGGGACAAGGACAAGTCGACCCGAGCGAGCGAGTGAGCCACACACCCGGACCGCCGCGTCCGTTTGGCACAGGTTATTTACCATATCGAGCGAATAGCCAACAATGCACAGTTCTTGTCCTCTCCTCTTCTCCACTACAAAAGAGTGTCCCCCTAACCTGACCAAACCAACTCGCTCTCTCTTCCGCACACTCACCCAAATCCATCGAACGACTTATAGATGCGCACCATGTTCACTTCCGTCACCCGACTCCTCCGTCGCTCCTTCTTGGCGGGGGCGGTGGCTCCTCAGCGCACCAAGGCCAAGAGCCGGCACGAGCTAGTCTTGGAGGCGCACATGGCGTACATGCAGGCGCACCAGCGGAGCCTACGGACGGGGAGGAGGACGTCGTCCTCGCTGCGCGGCCCGTCATCGTCATCGTCATCGTCGTTTTCGTCGTACTCGTACTCGCACTCGTCCTTGCCGTCCCCGTTGTCGCCGGCGTGGGGAGGCGGCGTCGGCGGACAGGAGCCCGAGTCGTCCTTGTCCCCGTTCGAGAGCCTGTGTCGCGAGCTGCGGAGAGTGGAGGAGTCGATGGGTCGCTATCTCAGGGCACCCCACGGCTGTGCCAGCGAGCCCGCTTTCCTCCACCACCAGTTGGAGTAAAGGGACACCATCACCGCCGCCCCACTTCCATTATCACCCCATCCATCGCCACACCCTCCCTTCGTTTCCACGATGACATACATGTAATTCAAGCGTCCGTCATCTCTGCCGCCGTCAATTCGTCATGGTCCCCTTTTGAACATCTCACCTGCAAGTCACCGGACAGTGGTTTTTGATTGTTTTTTTTTTTTTTCAAGACGCGATGGACTTTCCAGGTCAGCAGCGGGTCGGAGAGTACGATGGACGGCACACTTTTTTTTATTGTTGTTTGACAAGGAGAGGCGTTCGCTCAGCTACAGTACTTACAGCACATTATACGACTTGAACCAATATAGTACTTTCTATTGACCAGTCCAGGTATCAGCAGCAGCAGCCCCAGTCTTGCGCCCCTCAAGCACCCGTTGCGTTCACATCTTGTTTTCGGCCAAGGTGCTTAACGCTTCGCCGCGGACAAGACTGGCAGTTGCCGTGCTGGAGCGTTCGACCCGCTCAACCGAGAAGTCCGTCACCCTCTCTGGCTAGCTTAGGCGGGGGCGATGCGATGTTCGGTCAATATATCTTTGTTGATGCACCCTTGGCCAGAGCTCCACAACGACGAGGCCAAAGGTAGACAGACCCCCGAAACCGGGGGTTTAGTGAGTGTTCGACAGACGTTTCAACAAATCTACCCCCGTCGTCATAGTCGACGGCGCGTGTGTCAGGATAATAATTTTCCGGTGGCGTTGGCGTAGAAAAAAAAAAAGGCTTCAAACCCTGGTACTCGTATTCCTTCTCCTCCTGAAACACGTCGAGCCACCAGGAAAGCCCAGTCAAGATCGCGTGAGGTTGAACGTTGAACGCTGGCTGTCCCCCACATGACATTCAACTTCGGCAGGGACTTGACGCCACCCACGCACAAGGCATATACGCGCACTTGATAGCATGCCCATCAGTTGAGTTACGCGACGCGATAGACGCCGGTTGGCCAGGGAATGTCCCCGCGTGATCGCGTGGCGGAGTGAGGTTGGCCGTGTGGAGGAACTCGTACTTTCTCTTCAAGTCCACATCGATCATCCCACGGCGCGTGGACACACAATGCTCCTGCCGCTTTGACCGCGGAACAGAACTTTTTCGGGCACGGGCCAGTGCGGATGTTGCCCTCATGATGTTGATTTTGACCGTCCGTTCGCTTCCCCCTTTTTTTCCTTTCCACAACCTCACATCATCACAGCCACTCCCAGTTGACGGTTGACAGTTAGCCGTCCCTTCCGAGTCGGATCTTCCTCCCGAATCATCATCATCATCATCAGCAACCATCATCATCAACATCTGATGTCGCGGTCGCGAAATACTTTCTAAAATACCCCAAAGCAGCTCGAGAGAGCCCGACTGGCGTCCATGCTCCGTCGTAGAAGGGAAGAGACAATGCGATGCGTGCCGTTTGGGATATGAGACCGGGACAATTGGGCCCCCGTTGTGGCAAGACACTTTGTGGTGGTGCTTGGTCCCCGCAACCACCAGGCAAGCCACAAACCGGGCCATCCGTGCTCATAAATGTCTGAGGAGAGGGTCTTCGAGTCTTTCATTTTCGCTCCCCATCAACGATCACACAGCCAGTGCTTTTACCTGCTCAGCTCGATCCTCGTCCATGCCTCCTTTCGAAGCAATTTTCCAGTCCGCCTACCCAGACGAATTCACCGATGCGATGGCCGACGTCACGGCCTCCATCCTGCGTGAGCAACTCGCTCCCATCCTCAAAACCTTGCAAGAGCATGCCAAGTTGTTGGACATGCACGCTGCGCTTCTGAATCACAGCAATGCCATGAATCGTTACAATGTTGGGAAGCTCGACGATATACGCGACTTTCAGAGTAACATAAAGTGCGTTGTATCGTCGCGTCGTCGTTGACTCCTGTGCCCACATTTCCATCGGTCCAGTTACAAATTACAATTCTTCATCGAACCCGAGAAGAGATGGCATCCCAACTATCGGAATCCCCCCGTTCCCATCCCCCCTCCGAGCACCGAAAACGTACCCCCAAATGCCGAATCTTCCCTGTTGGGCCACGCCGCCGGTGGGCCCGAACGCCCCTCCACACCGGCGACGGAACCTGTCGCCAGCCGGCCCTCGAGCCCAAGGCAGCATCTGGGAGACGCGTTCGGCGTCGTTCCTCGACCCTCTCACAGCTTGCAGCGCGAACGCCCCTGGAACGAACCCCCAGACCCGATGTGGAACACCATGAAGGCGATCGACCCCGAAACGAGCATCGCCGCCCCCGCGCCCCCGCCCCCTTACGAACGAGTGCCCGACTACGAAGAACAGAACCCCCCCGCCGTGGCGTGTCCCGTGCCACTCGTCCGCGCTCCGTCCGCACCTGAGGAGGGAGAAGAGGAATTGGCGGCCGCGTTACTTTCCTTGAGAGCGGCGGGGAAACGCAGGAGCTCTGTCGACGACGAAGTCGACGCCGACGGTCCTCTTCCCTCGGGTTCATCGTCCGATACCAAGACCGGCGACGATGGCGGTCCATGGTGTTCCGGAGGATGACGATGACCCCGCCCCCGCTCCAGACCTTGGCTCGTCCTTGCAAGTGAGCGAGAAGGCTCGCGGGAAGAAGCGGATGCGAGACGATGACCATGCGTCAGACGAGGAGGGCCCGTCGGGCGACCCCTCCGAGGAGAGAGGCGGCGCGGGAGGCGGTCGCAAGCGCCAGAAGATGGACACGAGGATCAACACGGATCGCTTGGTGCTGGACGAGAACGTGACGATGATCGCGCGCCTGGGCCTCGTCGAGCAGCCGCCACTCAGGCAACGTGCGTGGGGGGCCCAGAAGCTGAAATCCATGCAGAGGATGTTTCGCGGCTGCGGTTGTCGGGACTCCCACTAATAGTGCGCTTGCTGCAAGTTGTGTCAGATGACGTCCTCTACTTCTTTCCGACTTTGATTTCCTTCTATCTCTTTTTTTTGTCGGGCGGGCGGATGCATCCGCATGGACCTTTTTTACTCTTTTTTTTTTTTTTTTCTTTTTTCTTTTCTTTTTTTTGGCGTTTCTATTCTATAGGGAGGACGTCGGACATTCCAGCTGGCAAGTAGATATGGATCGTTTATTTTGTTTGTTTTGCGATGATACTGTAGAATAATCCAATGATCGAGTGATCGAGCCTTTTTTGTTCTCTGCCTGCCTCCTTCCCTCCCGTTCGGCTCGCGACTCGTTCGGTCATTCATCGTCGGAGCTGCTCCCGAGCGCTTGGCATTTATTGCAAAGTGGACGCGTATCTGTAGCGCCAGCGCGGACGACGCCGTCCCATTCGAAATCAAAAAACGAGCTAATGTTTCACCCCCGTCCGTAACCGTAACCCTCGAGGCGGCCCGCCGCGAGACGTCATCATCAATCACCCCTTGTCGTACGTATTCTCCGAGTCCTCTCCTCTCCTCCGCAACGCACATCGATCCCCCCCCCGACTTCGGGTCTCGGCGAGACCCAAAAAAATAAAAAAATAAAAAAAAAATGCTTGCAACCCCCACAAAAGTCGATGCTGCTTCGTCAGGCAGAGGCAGGGACATAGCCATCACTTACAGTGACTTCACTTCACGCCGTCGGTTGACCGCCCACAGTTTTCATTCAGTTCGCCTGTACCGAAACGGCGAGTGGCGGGGTGGGCCGCGATCGAACGCCTTCCTCTTGAAACTGGCCTGGCGACCGCAAGGCAGGCATACAGTATCAAGGCAGGCATACAGTATCGAAGCTGGATGATTTCGATCTCTCGTTCGGACGCCGCCAACAAGGTTGAGTAGAGTAGACGCTGACCGGCAGGTCGCGCGTCGGGCACGGTTCCGTACATATATTGATATTGGGCATTTTTTTCTCCCGTAACCCCCGCCGCGAAATTCGCCTCTTGCCCAGCCCGGCAAGCGGGCGAGGTAAAAAAATTTCGTGGTGCTAGGTTTGGGACGTCCCATGTTTCCCAAGAGTTGTAGCTGGATGGCCAGGCGGACTCGGGAGTTGGCCATCGAAGATAAATGACAAATCGACCTTTTTTTTTTCGCGACATACCTACCGGTTGTTCCGATCCGTCCTTCCTCGGTTTAACAACTGGATTCCGACAGCGGAAAGACATGGGACCCATACACGAGACTCTTTAGACCGCTCCCACGAGGTGAGCTCCGACTGGGGCGCAATGATACCTGCCGTATGTGCCGAAGAGACGACTTGAACAAGGTGATTTCATAGATAGTCTGGCGACCCAACATACAACGACCTCGCATGTGCTCGAAACCTCCTTCAAGGGGCATATGGCATGTGAAAGGATTCAGTGGTGGTGGTGGGAGGGGAGCGTATATATATGTGATAAGTTCCAAGGTACTTTCAACGTGAATACCCAACTCCGAAGAATTGCAGTACGTTCGATCTAAGTAGGGACAGGTACAACTAGTGCACCCACGGTCCCCACGTCCAGAACGGCCGCGCTATCCTGGTATAGATCGCGAACTTGAACAGACACAGGGTCCACGACGTTTCGCAGCGCCGCGAGCACGGCACTAGCGGTCATTTGCAAACTCCATAGGCTAACCGTCTTGACACGGTGATTGAAGTTGGCTTGGGTGACGTGATACGCAAACGCGTCGTAAACTTTGAGGGCGATGTCATCCATGAGACCGGCTATAGCAATAAGGAATACGTTAAGGTGACTCTTGCGCAGCATCATCATCTTTGTGACTACTCACTTTCCCACATCTAAAGCAACCGAGTATGAGATCCGTCCTAGCTGTACCAAGTGGAAACGCACCGTCCAAGCACCGTCAAAATGCTCCAAGTCCTTGCTCAACCGGCATCGAACAGGGATCAGCGTACGATTGGCGCTGTTCCATCGATTCAACAACCACGCATGAACATCGCATCAAACAAAACAAAGACTGACTTCATAAAGGCAACAATCGGCCGTATGAGTGCATTCGAACTATAACTGAGTTCGTTTGTCCAGATAGGCACTGCCGCCTTCAGGTCTCGGAATCTTAGATCAATGTCGATCATAACCTTGTCCTGTCCTTGCTGTTCATCTTCACGCTGCTTTTGGGGTACGGATAGAGGCGGCTTAGCAAGCTCACGCTGACCAGGGATACGGTCCGTGACAACGGCTACAGCGGTATTAGCAAGGGCATCTATGAATACGTTGAGTGCGTCGTCGTCGGCATCGCGGGGAAACTTGATATCGAGTACTGCGTCCAATTTTCCAGAGGTGATCCATGAGATCGGCCCTTCTTCGGTAGTCATCGCTTGTAGATGGTCAATGTTGACGCCATCAATCCGGAACCGGGACTGAATTCGTCTTTGTTATCGAAGAAATATAGGAAAAGATTTCCTCACCATGGTAGACCAACCACTATCCTTGGCGTCCTGCTCATTCGTTCTTCCGATACTTTGTGGACGATGCAAACTAAACAAACAGTTGTCAAACTGTCCGACAATGCCTTCAGCCTTCATAAAATCATAGAACAACCACTGCTTGCGCAGGATGCCAACATCTGCACGGAAAATAGAGAAAGTATAGGGGCGGAAACCTGCAGGTTGGTATACGGTGATAAGGACATCCTCTAGTGCGAGTGAGTCGAGCTCAAAGTCGCCGGGCTGGGCAACATGGCGAAATGAGGCGGGATCAAGGTCGGGAGACCACTGAACGGAGCGGCGATCTTGCAGACAAAGGTGAGGCAAAGACAAGAAACACTAACGAAAGAAGCGTACCAAGTACACCACGCACACCCTTGACAACAGCATCCTTCACGAGCCCCTTTCCATCGAGCCACCGCCATAAACTGAGGGTAACATCGATGCTATCGACATTGAGGTCGAACATGGACCATTTGATATCTTCGTCCGCATACTGGTGTTTATCGGTATCAACCTCTTCATCATCTATCGTGTGATTGGCAGGATGGTTGCTAACGTCGTAACCTAACGCAGCGGCATGGACGACCCTGCCACTTTCGTCGGACTTGTTGGCGTCGATCTTAGGTCGCCTTGTTATATAGACGTTCTTAAACGATATACGGGAGTCCTTCCATTTGGGGACGATAGCAGACTCGAAAATGATAGTGACACCTGTTTCAGAGGTAAGATAGTCACTAATTGCTCGAG
>JAGFNK010000207.1:0-86009 GCA_025769875.1 Russula earlei | reverse complement strand
ACCAGACCTTTTGTCCTTCTTTGAAACCCTTGAATTTGGTTTCTTTAACACAGCTGTCTTGTGTCTTCCTCATTGTTTCTTGTGCCGACTTCCTCATGTCTTTTAACGCCTTGAGTCGTTCTTGGATTCCAGGAAATTTGGATTTGAGCTGGGTGCCAAGTCCTTGTGGGTTAAAGCCAATGAGGAGTTCATACAGGGTTTTCTTGGTGGTAGTGGACTTATGGGCATTGAAGTGGTATTGGGCTATGGGGAGCCAGTGTACCCATTCTTCCTGTTTCTCCCCTGTGTAGATGCATAGGTACATTTCCAAGGTTTGATTGGTTCTTTCTGATTGTCTGTCAGTTTGAGGGTGGTAGGCAGTACTCAGATTTTGATTAATCCTGAGGATTCGGGAAACTTCTTGAAACAGATTGGAGGTAAAGCGGGAGTCACAATCAGAGATAATTTTGGAGGGAACTCTGGTCCATGGGAAGGCGTAGCGCAAGAATAGTTTGGCCATTTGCAGGGTTCCCATGTCCTTCCATGTCCTTACAGCAAGGTATGAATATAGCTGCCTTGGTGGAATCATGGTCAGTGATGGTCATGATGGCATTGTTTCCTTCTGATGGTGGGAGGTCAACAATCCAGTCAATGGTGACAGTTTGGAAAGGTTTTTGAAATTCTGGGGGAATGGGGTAAATTGGGGGACGAGTTGGGTGTGTAGACGATTTGTTGGCTTGACAGGTGGCACACCCTTGAATGTAGTCTCAGATGAAGTAGGCCATTTTTGGCCACCAGAAGGATTCCTGGATCGAGTATAAGGTTTGGACATTTCCTGTATGTCCTCCAAGAATACTGTTGTGGTAGGTATGTAAGATCTTTTGTAAGAGGGGTTCTTGATATGGTACCACCAATTTTCCGTCTTTGAATAATATACCTTCTTCTTCTTGAAGGCCATGTTTGACTTTCCACATGAGGAGATCTGATTTTTGGTTTCTTTGTTCAGTTAGGACTTGGGCATAGAGGTCCTCAGTGTGAAGCATGCAAATAAAAAGTTTGTTGGGGAGTGCCATGATGTTTTGGTTATCTTCTGATCCATCATTATGGTCAGGTTGTCGTGAGAGAGCATCTGCATGGTTAGAAGTTCCGGGTTTGTGGTGGATTTCAAAATGATAATCTGCCAGTGTGGAAATGTAACCTGCAATCCTTTGATTAATTTTATGGGGGAGTTGATAGTGGGCAAGGTTAGCATGATCAGTGAAGATCTTGATGGGGTGTTTCATTCCGACCAGCAGGTATCGCCAGTGTTGGAGTGCAAGAATCAGAGCTAGGAACTCCCTATCCCAAAGTGGGTAGTTCCTTTCTGCTTCATTGAATGTGTGTGACATGTTGCCAATCATTTTTCTTTTCCCTCTTGGGTCCTTCTGAAATAGGATTGCCCCAGTGGCAAATTGTGAGGCATCAGTTTCTAGCTTGTACAGGAGATCAGGGTTGGCAGTGTAAAGTTCAGGGTCATCGCAGATTGCTGATATTAAGGTTTCTAGGGCTATGGTCGCTTCTGGGGTCCAACAAAAAGGGGTTCCTTTCTTGATTGTAGAGAAAATAGGGCGAGCTATTTTAGCGAAATCTTGAATGAATGGTCGTTGGTGATTGAGGGCACCCATGATTTGTTGCACTTGTTTCAGGTTTTTGAGGGGTCTCGGCCAGTTTTTGAGACCGTCCATTTTGATTGGGTCGATTTTGAGGGTTCCTTGGTTGATTTGGAAGCCCAAGAAGTCAATTTCGTGTTGTTCGAAGGCACATTTTGATGCCTTTAAAAAATAGGAGTCCCTTTCGAGTAGGTCAAGGAACTCATGTGTGATTTGTTGGTGAAGGAGCTCTTCTCCCAATCCTGTGGCTATTGCCACATCATCTAGGTAATTGCAGGTATTTTCTGGGTATTTAAGGAGCCAGGGTCGAAGGGTATGGTTCATTGCTTGTTGGAAGGCTGCTGGGGCATTGGTAAAACTGAAGCCCATTACCATGGGGATGAAGGTGCCAAATTGAGTTTTGAAGGCACCTTTGTGTTGGTCTTCAGGATGGATTAGAACATTGTTGTAACCAGCTCGGACATCGAATTTGCTAAAGGTGGTCTTGCCCCTTAGTCGGTGTAATTGTTCTTCCATGTTAGGTAAGGCATGATAATCGGGGACTGTGGTGTTATTGAGTTTTTGGTAGTTGACTACCATTTGTGGGGTGGTGCCATCCTTTTTCTGAACAAAGAAGACAGGGGATATGAAGTCTGAAACACCGTCCTTGATGAAGCCCTTGGCTAGGTCTTCCTGTATTTGTCTCGACAGTTATTGTTTCTCATTCTGGGGGAGGGGGTAAGTTCGGCAATCAAGGAACTTGGGGGCGTCAGGTTTCAGGGTGATTCTGAAGTCGAGTTCTCCTCAACTGGGTGGGAGTTGTTTGGCTGCTTCTTCTGAGAAGACTTTCTGGTGTCATAAGTATTCAGGGGGAATGATGGTTGTCCTTATTTGTGCAATCCGAATTCTTGGTGGTTTAGCTAGGGGCATGGGGGTGAGAAGGACCCCTAAATGGTTTCTCAGGCAACCAGTACTCCAGTTGACAAGGGGGTTTAACACTTTTAGGAAGGGGTAGCCGAGGATCATTCTATCTTCTCCCAAGTTGGTGACGTAGAAGGTGAGAAGTTGTGTGGTGGGGCCATGCTGTACGGCCATATGAGCATAATGGGTTAGTGCTCCTCCTTGGTTACTGGTACCATCTACGTTGATGATGGGTCTGGGGGTTCTGAGGGTTTGGAGTGTAATTTGTAATTTCCCCACGATCCCTTGACTGATGAAATTTTCTGTTGCTCCACTGTCAAGGAGCACTTGGCCAGTCTTTCCATTGGTTGTTAGCATAAAAGGAACTTTCATTGAGTTTTCTTTATGGTTGACAATGGTATCTATTTGGGCCTCTGTGCCGACTGTTGCACTTTGGCCTAGAGAAAATCCTCCTTGAGGATGAGGTCCCAGATCTTGGCTCGTTCCTCGGCTGGTAGGGTTTTCATGCATGCTACCATGGAAGCTGGTTCTTCTTCCTTAGGTGGTTCTGGAGTTGATTCGGTGATACGGGCTTTAGAAGTGGTGGGGACCATATTTTTGGGGCATTCCTGGCTGAGGTGGCCTTTCTCCCTGCAATGGAAGCAATGTCCTTCTTTTGCCAATTGTTTTCTTTCTTCTTCAGTGAGTTTCTTAAAGTTGGACTTGGCAGTGTCCACTTGCATTTGGTCAGGGTGATGAGATTTGTGTTCTGAGGGGGAGTGTGTAGTTTTTCCCTTAAGTTTCTCCCTGATGGTGATGAACCGTTGATGCTGCCTTCTGGCCTCCTCTTTCCATTCTTGAAGAGTGGTGGGCCAGACATCCCTGTTTAAGATTGCGCAGTAGAGTCCGACTTTTAGGCCATTTTTGAAGCTTTCAATAGCGATAACGTCTGTTTCTGGCCACCCTGTTTTGTTCAGAAGCTGTTCAAAAGTGGAGATGTAGTCATTGAGGGAGTCCTTCATTACGTGTTTGACAATGGCTGCTTGGGCATCTTCTTTCTCTGCGGTATTGGTGAGCTTGAATGTGAAGTCCGTGACAAAGTCATTCCATAATGCTTCGTTCATTCTGTTAACAGGGTTTTGGGCCCTGTTTACTTTTTCCCTGAGTGCAGTTGCCTGCGAGTTGACCCATTCTTTGACCTTTTCCCCTTGAATGTAGGAGAGGGCCAGCATTGTTCGTTTAAAAGGGGAAATCATTACTGCCTTGTCATCATTGAGGCCCCAGTACAAATTAAATTCCATGATGAAACGTTTTGTTTTGTTCCTTTCCCCTGTGAAGGCCATAGGTTCTTTACCGCTGAGGGACCCATTAGCACCTTGTGGTGCTGGGGCAGCTGCCTGAGGGGGTGGGACGACGATTGGGGGGGCCTGAGGGGCCATTTGAGGGGCCTGAGCAGGCGACCTGGGGTGGTTGTACAGCAACTTGGGGTTGGGCTGCCATAATAGGATCCGGGGGGTTCTGTGGTTCAAGTTCTATGGTTTCAATGGGTTCCTGGTTTTCAATGGGGTCCTCTGGTTCTAATGCAGGGGATTCAAAGGGTGTTTGGGTTTCTGCAGTATTTTCTGGTTCAGGGGGGTTGTCTTCTGTAGAGGAGGCTTCTGTTTCTGATGGGGGTTCATAAAGAGGGTCGTCTTCCCTCCAGTAGCCTAATCCAAGGCTGTTTCTGATGAGTTCTAGGTCCTGATGGGTGTAGAGCTGTCCTCTTCTGAGTTGTAGCTCAAACCAGTGGTTGTTGATAAATTCAACTGGTAGTTCTTCATTATTTTCAATAGTGATGTAGCAGAGGAAGGTATGGAAGCTGTCCCAAGTGGCAGTTCCTACAACATGTTTCGGGGAGGTCTGAGGAGGGTCTGGGTTGGACACGGATCCAATGGTTTGGTGGTAGTTCAAGGTTGATCTCCAGAATGGAGTAAGGAAGCTTAGCTTGTGTTATGGCGTTGTGGCCATATGAGTGTTAGCTCAAGGTTCAATGGGGCCAAGTCCCTGTGACTTGGTTCAAGGGGTTCAGTGGGGCCGGCTCAAAGAGACTGGATCAAAGGTTTAGCATCTCAAGGCTGAGTCAGACAATGACTCAGTCTGCAGACAGAGTCGATCTTCTGGTTTCACAGAAGAGGAGGACGATGAGAGAGAGGCAGAGGAGGAAAAGGAACACAAGGGTTCCCTGAGGTGTGTTCGAGGCAAGCAAGGTGTAAGTCAGCACAACACAAGTTGTGATTGAGAGACAGTTTTACAGGGCAAAGGGATGCGACAGGAAATGGGACAAAGCTAAGCTTGGGGCATTCCCCAGCTTTTACAGGTGCTTAAATACTGTATGTAGCGAGGCTGTACAGTACCATAAGTGGAACAATAGATAAAGGTGAGCCAATAGCAAAAGTAACTCGACAATAGGTGAAACACAATAAGCGAAACACAATAGATGAAACAATAAATGACCATCAACATCAAGGGATGAAATGGTAACCAAGGGGACAAGGGTGACAAAAGAGAACAATAACGAAAGAGATTATGGATGAACCGACAAGGGGGTAGATCACGACAGTAGCCAAGCCATATGCAATAAGTGCCCTCTCAGATCTGTGTGTGCAGTGTCATGATCTACCCCTCCTTGGGTTCATCACTAACCATTATTGTTTCACCTTGAACTATTTTTACCTTCATCTCCTTGACAACATTTCACTCCTTGATTGTGATCCTCTCTTAGTGTTTCACCCTTTGTGTTTCATCTATTGTTTGATCTCTTTTTGCTACTGGTTTAGTTTTATCTATTGTTCTACATATAGTACTGTACAACCTCACCAAATACAGTATTTAAGCACATGTAGAAGCTGGGGAATGCCCCAAGCTTAGCTTTGTCCCATTTCCTGTCACATCCCTTGCCCTGTATCCTCTCTCAATCACAACTTGCTTGTGCTGGCTTACACTCTGCTTAACCTAAGCTCATCACAAGGGACCATTGTGTTCCTCTTCCTCCTCTGCTTCTCTCTCATCATCCTCCTCTTTTGTGAAACCAGAACATCAACTCTGTCTGTGGATTAGTCATCACCTGACTTAATCTTGAGACACTAAACCTTTGAACCAGTCTCTTTAAGCCAGCCCCCATTGAACCCTTGAACCAAGTCACAGGGACTTGGCCCCACTGAACCCTGAGCTAATGCTCCAATGGCTGCAATGCCATCATACACAGTCCCTTCAAGATACTGGGGATGTGGGCATGAATAAGACCCAAGATATGTAAGTGAGAGTGGATGCCATGGACCAATGGAGTGTCCTGACTATGCCTAGTGAGTTTGGCATAACTGTGCTTGATGTACAGGCTGCGTGCAGCAAGGTGGAATGAGTGGATCTGGCTGTGTAATGTGGGGTAAGGTGAAGTGAGTGTGATGTGTGGGAACTTTTGTGGGGTTTCCAGAGGCACAAGACTAAGTGTGCTACAATCCAGTTTATGTGAGTATGGCATTCAGTATCACCAATCCTGTAAGAACCAAGAATTGTGCAGGTGGAGTAGTGTTAGTAACATGTCCCCTGAGTAGCAGTATGCATGTGCTTGTTGTGTGATAAGATTATGATGGTCAGGCGTGTCCAGATACACTCTACATCTGAAGATGTAGAATTATGAAACTGTGTGAAGTGTGCACCAAAATGCATGATGGAGTCCAATCATAAGTATGGATGGCAGTGTTAGTATTTAGCTCCAGGACCCAAGAGTGAGACGAGTGCCATGCAACTGTGAGCGTGTGTTGTCTTCAAGGGTCTGAGTCCATCTTTCTGCTCCTCAGTTCTCCTGTGGTAAATCTGGCATTGTTAATCTGTGTGTGATTCCTTGCAGATCTGGGAATGATCTGAGCACATGTTGCCCAATAGCAAGCACCTTGAAATGATCTTGTCTGCATTGGACCAGCTAGCTTGATGTAGATGATCTCTAGCTGATGATCCAATCACTAAGGGGAAGCCCAGAAAAGAAGTTGTGTTGGTTTTCCAAGTGTATTTACAGGATGACTGATCACAATCCATGGAGCTAAGCGAGATCCATGTACCAGAATCACTGTAGTAGATTAATGCATGGTGGAAACATATGTCCCATGCGCTGATGCAAGATGTGGAATGATAGGGCACTTCTGTGCATGTGTAGAGCTGGAGTTATGAAATGAACATGATGAACAGTATATTATGCTCCAGATGATTGCACAATCTTCCAATTTTTGATGTGTAAATTTGAACACCCCTCTTGAGTGCATGTGATGTATCCCTCATTCCAAAGTAGCATGCACACTGCATAGTTGCATGCATCAACCTTCAGTACATGTATGATGTCTGTGAGGGTAAATAGGATATCTCTGATCCCTTCCAGCCAGCAGGACAGATACCAATCAAGTCCTGATCTATTTGATGACTATATGACCTCCCAGAGTAACAGATCTGGAGGTTGGAGCTTAAGTAAATGAAGTCAAAGGTCTGGAATGGACTAATATGATAAGGAGCTCCATAGTCAATCAAGATCTAGCTACCAGGTGAAAGGAAACCCAGAATCTCATATTCATTGGATGTCTGACACCTTGGTGATAGCAGCTGTATTGTCTATTATGTGCATGTTGGCACATGTTTCTTTTCTCATTTGTTGCCTTCTCCATCTCATCCCCTTTCCTCGTCTGGCATTCCTGATGTCCATGTCCAAGTTTGTTACAGTAATAGCACTTGATTTTGGACTTCACATTGTGTTTCTTTACTGGAGTGTCTATATCAAGCAAGGTAACTGGAATAAGTGAGGTGGAGAGACCAGCCCAACAACCTTCTTCAGCAAGGATCTGTTCCTGGATCACCTGTGGGGAAAGGTACATTGGAGTGCCAGAGGCAAATATTATTGACAGGACAGCCAAGTAAGCATCAGGTAATGCCTTAATCAGTATGAAGTTGAATTGGAGATCAGACATGAGTATGTCATCATTTAGGAGAGTGATTCTTGCATCATTTAATTGTTGCAATTGCAGGAGCATCAGACATGTGTAATCTAAGGATGTGCATGTTAGGGCTACCCATGTAATGAATGCTGACATTGGTCTAATGCTGCCATATGCACATTTGAGTTTCTCCCACTTGAGTTTGCAAGTGCCAAATTTGGTCTCATTGCTCATGATTGCCAAAACACCTAGTATTGCTTCTTCCTCAGCATCCTAAGTGGTATCACCTGAGGGCTTAGTGTTTGTAATGTGATGCAGATAACCATTCATTTTGATAATGGCCAGTAAGCAAGATGACCAAGAGGCCCAGTTAGAGCCTTCTAAGATCTCAATCTTGATTGAGGAAGGAAATGTAAACATGGTGCAAGGGTGCCATGAGTAAATGTTAGGTAAATGTGAATTGCCAATTCAGGTTAATGGAGCAGTTGTTGCTAGATCAGTGAAGATAATTCAGTACCCCTGATGCATGATAGATAGCATGCGCATCAATCCTTTGGCTCCAGGGACCAAGAGATCAGGGTGTTGTCTGATAAACAGAGGCTTTGTGAAGGGAGATATATATTGAAGAAAAAATGATAAGCTTGTATATGAATCTTTGACTTTGGATGTTAGATCAGGCCAGGGCCCATAACCTGTTGAAGATGGAGGGTGCATGTTATGTGATAACAATAAGATCCTTAAGATCTATCAAAAGATATTTCAGTTTGTGTAAGACAAAACTGAAGCAATCTAGCTAATTGAGAGCCTCTTAAATACCCAAGAGTGTCTCTAAGTAAAGTAATCATAACTATGAACTTGTATCAACAAAGATCAGTTGTTAGTAGCTACTGATTGTCATCAATTAACTTATCATTGTAATTAACACTGGCATCAGCATCTGAGCTGAGCTGGTCTGGCTGATCCAACATGTGAGTGATGTGCATGAGCCAGAACTGCCTGGTCCATGCCATCCAATGTGTTAATGTGACTGGGCTGTGATTACATCATACTGCCCAAAGCAGTGGTAATCTCAATAGCAGTGGCCTGGATGACTTGACTAGCATGGGAACTTGCTCATAAGATGAAGGAATTGCTACAGGCAATCCAGAGCAAAGGGTTTGAAGGAACTGAGAACACTTGGATCTTTGGTCTGCCTCACTGGGGTAGCCAGTTGTAGCAAGTCCAGGGACATGTGGGTGTGTTTGTGGTGCAGACTGGTCCAAGCTGAAAGAGGAGGGGAAGAGAGGAGAGGGAGCAAGTGGCCCACATGACTATTGATGCTTCTTACTTTTTGCAGACAGAGAGTTGAGCAGCACCAAAGGGGAAATTCTTATTCTGAGTCCAGCTAAACAGGTTATATACAGGAGAGGGAAGTACAAAGGAAACTAAGTAATCAAAGGAGTCAGAGTGAAAGGGGGTCAACACTGATCAAGAAGGTTGAGGTGGCCATGAAGGACTTGAGACACAAATGTGTCACATGTGCTGGGGTGTGGTGTGTGCATGTGGTTGGTTGTTAAGATTTGACTTGCATCCCTGACTGTTTGTTTACCTATGCTTGCTTACTCATTCCTGCTTACTGTTGCTTACTGATTTGCTGACTGATAGGATGACTGATGCTTAGTGATTGCTTACTGGTTTGATGACAGATACTAGGATAGAATGACTCATGCGTGAGTCATTTCCAATGCTTTCAAATTGCGGTCTGTGTTTTTGGAGACTACTGGGTCTCAGCTATGTGCTCTCCAAGTTTTGTACAAATCAGATCAGCTGTTCTTGAGATACAGTATAAATACTCAGGTGTATCAAGAAGTTGAGCCTTATGCTCAACTTACTTTCTTAACAAGATCATACTCTTTTATTCTCTCAGAACCAAGTCACTACTCTAAGTGAAAGAGGCCCTTCTCATCTCTTACATTCAATCTTCCTGAGATAATATCAAAGGATTCGAAGTTTAGTGCTTGAACTATATCAAGCAACTCTTTCACTGGAGATAGTATTAAGATCAACAGATCTTAACATTGGTGGTGAGGGCTGGGTGATGCAGTTGAGGTCTTGATGTTCAGTGCAAGGTGGTAGCATGCACATGGCAAGAGATGAGGAATGAAAGGGAGATGAGGGGAGGAGGCATCACTGTCATGTTGTGTTTTGTCATGTTTCTGCATGTGATTCCACAGCCAGCCATATGGCTACCTTACACCAGTACTCCGTTCTTCGGATGCGGCATGCTTTTGAGGACGCTAGTGTTTTTGGACACACGTTTCTCAACTTTGCGTGCCTTTACCCATTCAGTGGTGCTTGTCCGGGTGATCGTCTCAGCGTAGGACATGGGATTGGTGGTTTGCGGTTTGGTGTGCGATGCCTTGTCCGCTTCCACTTGGTCCGGTTCCTGTGCTTTGTCACTATGGTCAGGTGTGGGCACACGCGTGGTGCGTTTCGGTTGTCTGGTTGCAGGCTGCACAGGTGCGTTCCCACTTTCATGTATTGTGGGTTGACTTTGTGCCATTTCAGGTTGGGCAGGTGGAGTCGCATCCACTACGATGCTCTGCAGTTCGGCATGCGGTGCCATTTCCGCTTCCACTTCATCCGGCTCCTCCACTTCGTCGCCTTGGTCAGGTGTGAGCGCACGTGTGATGTGCTTTGGTGGTCCCGTGGCGGATTGCGCAGGTGAGTCTTCTGCCTTGTGAATTGTGAGCTGACTTTGTGGTGTTTCAGGCTGAGCAGGTGGAATCGCATCCACTATGACGCCCTGCGGTTCAGTGCACGGCGCCTGCTCTGCGTTGTCTGCCTGTTTCAGGCTGAGTGGGCAGGGGGTCCTCTGCTCTGATGCCTTGTGGCTTTGCATGCGGTGGTTGTTCCGTGTTGTCCACTGGTTCCATCTTCGCCGCCCCCTCAACTTCGTTCTCATTTCCCCTTTTTTGACTCTTTTGACTGCGTCGTTGAATTCAAGGATCACGCGCTTGATGCATGATGTGGGGCCCCCTTCGTCGGATATGATGGCGTGGGGTTGAAGGGTGCAGGGGGTGGGGAGATGTGCAGGCTTGTATGCCTGCTGGTGATATGTGTGGCCCAGGAACGTGTGCACCAGCGACCTTCGGGTCAGCGTGGTGGGTCTCTTCTCCGGGGCATGTGCAGACACGCACGTTCCAAGGACGTGCGGCTGAGAGGGGTCGGGGTTGTCCCCGCTCCGTGCCTCTTCGAGCGTCAAGTCGTCCAAGGCGCGCGTGGACGGTTTTGTGTCTGTACGCATCGCCCGGACCCTATTAAGAGGTGTCCGGGTCGCGCGTTTTGCGACTTTGATGTGTTGTGGCATACCCAGGGTGTTAATTTGATGCATGCATCCCCTTTCAGCTAGGGATGTTTGTGCTTCTCGCCCGGTGTGATCGCCCCCTCCATCTAATCAGAGGGTCTTCAAGCATTGGCCGGTTGTGGGCTCAACGCGCGTGGTGTGCGGTTGGAGGTGCTGGGGCACTTGTGATTTGCGCTTCAGCCCACCAGCGCATTCCTGTGGTTTATCGTCTGTCTGGGTTGCAACCTGTTTGGAGCATGTGTCCGAGGAGGCCTGGAAGATCGTCGTGCATGCGGTAAGCACGGCTTTGGTTTTGTGGCCACCTTCTGTGAGAGGTTGGTGTGGCATTGTTGTGCGCGCCGACTCAAGTGTTGGCATTTTGATGGCCATAATGTATAAGTTGTCATGTAATGTTCCCTCACAAATCAATTTGTTTGCTTTATTGTATATCCCGCAAGTCTGCCCCTGGAAGTGCACTTCCGCCCCGCGTTGAGCGAGGTGAGAGACCGATAAGAGGTTTCCATTGAGGTCCGGTACATGCAGGACGTTGCGGAGTATCGCAGTACTCCACACGCCGCATGCGCGCATCTGGACTAGCACTTGTCCGGTTCCGGTGGCGGTTATTGCGCTATCGTCACC
Source organism: Russula earlei (assembly GCA_025769875.1). Classification (NCBI taxonomy): domain Eukaryota; kingdom Fungi; phylum Basidiomycota; class Agaricomycetes; order Russulales; family Russulaceae; genus Russula; species Russula earlei. The sequence goes on along the minus strand of JAGFNK010000207.1, from coordinate 74,583 downwards.
TAAGGTGACTTGAATGGGCAATGCGAGTGGGGTGAGATGTGTGAACCAATTTGAGTGGGGAGTCATGATTCTTGAGGCTCCGGAGTCGAGGAGCCAGCCGTTTCTGAGATTGGCGGCTCGGAGTTGCTCTCGGGTTGTGGACGCACTGGATTGGCTCATCTTTGACTGCCAGATGTAATGAAATGCTGTTATCGGATGTGGGGACGTATGCGATGGCAGCACTGGCTGGTAGCTGAGCTGTGGGCGTCGCTATGATGTGCGCGCTTGTGCCAGTCCCAGTGGTCGTGGGCGTCGCTGCGTTGTGCGCACCCATGCCAGTCATAGCAGGCATGGGCGTCGCTGCAATGTGCGCGCTTGTGCCAGTCCCAGTGGTCGTGGGCATCGCTGCGTTGTGCGCACCCATGCCAGTCCTAGCTGCTGCTGCTTTGTCCTCCAGTTTTCCATGAATTTTCCAGCATTTGTGTGTATTGTGCCCCCTGCGTCTGCAGTGAGTGCACTGTGATGTTGTGCCTTTCTCGCTTTGCGTTTCCCAGCTCTTTCTCATTTGGGTCACCTTTGCAATGTGAGTTGTAGCCATGTCACCAGTCGGTTGGATCCGACGCTCCTCATGGAGGATGTGGTCTGTGACGTGCTCGGCTGTAAGCAGGCTGGGCGGCATCAAGTGAAGAGTGGCCTTGAGTTTGGCCATGTTTTCCAGTAGCGCGAGAATTAGCATCCATATGAGGGTTTCTCGTCAATGGGGTATCCGAATTTTTCGAGGGCTTGGGCAGCATGCAACTGTCGGACTATTTGAGGAGCCATGGGTTCAGTTTCGGAGAATGTGACCCTGGTATAGGTCCATAAGTAAATGTGCAACGCATTGCTCACCCTTCCCTGCAAAATGTTTTTCGAGTGTGTCCCAAGTATGTTTAGCTCCAGCAATGCCTAGGGCAGTGTCGAGAGCATGCCCTTTTAACATGAGTAAAATGTGGGCGTGTGCTTCGCGATCTTTCTGCTCCCAGTCGGCGAAGCCGCTTGGGTCATTGCTGGGGTCCGGTTTTGAGTATGTCCCATTTATGATTTCTATCAGGCCGTTTGTTTTGAACAGTGCCTCTATATTAGCTTTCCATTGTGTGTACGCGACTGTGCCACCTTCGAAGAGTGGTCCATCGTAACCGTGTTGGCCGCCCATGTAAGTTTTTCCTGCGGCTCCTACGGTGGGAGCGTGGCTGCCTCTTGAGGGCGCAACGTTTGCAGTTGCTGTGGGGGCGCTCATGGCATTTTGTTATGCGATGTGGAAGCTGGTGGGAGTTCGTGATGTCAGGGACAACCAGGTCTCATAATCTGTTGGAGCTATAGAATAAGAGCTCAGTCTTGTGTGTAAAAGACTGTATTCAGGTTAGTGTGCTAACCTATAGAATAAGAGCTATGTACAGTATTAGCTTTAAAGAAGTGTAAAGAAATTGTAATACTGACCTCAGTCTTGTGTGTAAAAGACTGAGGGAAAACGAATGATAACTAAATTCAAATTATTTACACATACGGTCTGGGTTGTCCGTTCGTGCGGCACTTAGCGGCTGCACGTCCAACAGGGAGGGGGTAAATTCAGCAATCAAGGAATTTGGGGGCATCCGGTTTCAGGGTGTCATGAACCATTTCCCAGAGAGGGCCCTTGAAGGACCCTTCCTTATTAGAGGAAACCCAGCCTCTATGATGCCACCCTGTTCACATGGACAAAAGGGGCGAGTAGAGGTGTCCACAATATCATGTGCGCATTGTCATGTGATTGATTCTAGGCACAATCGACATACAACAAGCCCTACTTAGTGGCAACCCTTCTAGCAATATAAGACAGTATGATAGGCTCCCTAAAGCCCCTTCAGGACGACCCAAAGTGCTCTACAAGAGGTACTAACAAAGATACTATAGGCCCTATAACATGTTAATAGACTAACTCTAATAATCTTAGAATAGACTATAAGGCAATACTAAGGACCTTAATAGAAGCATTAGGGTTGACTCTAAGGACCCTAATAGAACTATATAAGGGGCCTTATGGACAACTCTATTCCCTGGACCAAACCACAAGTCCTCAGATGACCAGCCCTAAACTAACTAACAGTAAAGGAATCAGGTGCTTTGCACATGTACTAAGTGTTATGAATTACCCCCTTGTCAGTTTGTCCCTAACCTCTCTCGTTATTGTTTATGTCTACTATTGTTCCCTTTTATCACTCTCATCCCCTTGGTTACCGTTTCATCCCTTGATGCTGATGGTCCCTTATTGTTTCACCTGTTGTGTTTCCTCTATTGTTCAAGTTCCTTTTGCTATTGGCCCATCTTTATCTATTGTTCTGCATATAGTACTGTACAGCCTCACTACATATGGTATTTAAGCACCTGTAAAAGCTAGGGAATGCCCCAAGCTTAGCTTTGTCCCATTTCCTGTCACATCCCTTTGCCCTGTACTGTCTCTCAATCACAACTTGTGTTGTGCTGGCTCATACTCTGTTTGACCTAAGCTTGTCACAAGGAACCTTCGTGTTCCTCTTCCTCCTCTGCTTCTCCTTCATCATCCTCTTCTTCTGTGAAACCAGAAGACCAACTCTGTCTGCGGATTAGGTCATCCTTGACTTGGTCTTGAGATGCTAAACCTCAGAAACCAGTCTCCTTGAGCTGGCCCCCATTGAACCCTTGAACCAAGTCACAGGGACTTGGCCCCACTGAACCTTGAGCTAACACTCTTACAGCTGCAACGCTGTAACACAAGCTAAGCTTTCTTACTCCACTCTGGAGATCAACCTTGAACTACCATCGAACCGTTGGATCCGCATCCAGCCTAGATCCTCCCCAGATCTTCCCCAACACGTTGTAGGAACTGCCACTTGGGACAGCTTCCACACCTTCCTTTGCTATGTCACCACTGAAAACAACGAAGAACTACCCATTGAATTCATCAATAATTGCTGGTTCAAGCTACAACTCAGAAGAGGACAGCTCTACACTCACCAAGACCTAGAACTTGTCAGAAACAGCCTTGGACTAGGCTACTGGAGGGAAAACAACCCTCTCTACGAATCACTGTCAGAATCAGAAGCCTCTTCTACAGAAGGCAACCCCCCTGAGCCACAGAACACCATCAAAACTCAAACACCCTTCGAATCCCCTGCATTACAACCAGAGGACATCCCTGAAAATCAGGAACCCATTGAAACCTTAGAACTTGAAACACAGAACCCCCTTGAACCTATTATGGCAGCCCAACCCCAAGTCACTGCACAACCACCCCAAGCTGCCACTCAGGCCCCTCAGATGGCCACTCAGGTCCCCTCAGTCATTGCTCCACCCCCTCAAGCAGCTGCCCTAGCACCACAAGGTACCAATGGGTCCCTCAGTGGCAAGGAACCTTCAACATGCACAGGGGAAAGAAACAAAACAAAACACTTTATCATGGAATTTAACTTGTACTGGGGCCTCAATGACAACAAAGCAGTGATGGTCTCCCCTTTCAAATGAACAATGCTGGCCCTTTCCTACATTCAGGGAGAAAAAGTGGAAGGATGGGTCAACTCACAGGCAACTGCACTCAGGGAAAAGGTGAATAGGGCCCAAAACCCTGTCAACAGAATGGACGAAGCATTATGGAATGACTTTGTCATGGACTTTATGTTCAAATTCACCAACACGGTGGAAAAAGAAGATGCTCAGGCAGCCCTTACCAAACATGAAATGAAAGAGTCTCTGGACGACTACATTTCCACCTTTGAACAACTCTTGGCCAAAACTGGATGGCCTGAAACAGACATAATCACCATCAAAAGTTTCAAGAATGGACTCAAACGAGGACTTTATGCCGCAATCCTCAATAGAGACACCTGGCCCACCACCCTCCAAGAATGGAAGGAAGAGGCCAGAAGACAACACCGCCGCTTTATCACCATCAGAGAAAAACTCAAGGGAAGAAAAACCTTCCCCACTACAGAACACAAGACCCACCACCCTGACCGAATGCAAGTGGATGCCATCAAGTCCAATTTCAAGAAACTCACCAAAGAAGAAAGAAAACAACTGGCCAAAGAAGGGCGCTGCTTCCTGTTGCAGGGGAAAAAGGTCACCTTAGCAAGGAATGCCCTAAAAACACAGCCCCCACTGTTTCCAAAGCCTGTACCACCGAACCAACCCCAGAAATACCCAAGGAGGAAGAAGCCTCCGCTATGGTAACTCACATGAAAGTGTTACCAGCAGAGGATAGAGCCAAACTCTGGGATCTTATCCTCAAAGAGGATTTTCTCTAGGCCAAGGTACAACAGTCAGTACTAAGGCCCAAATAGATACCATTGTCAACCATAAGGAAAACTCAATGAAAGTTCCCTTTATGATCACAACCAATGGGAAGACTGGCCAAGCACTCCTAGACAGTGGTGCAAAAGAAAATTTCATCAGTCAAGGAATTGTGGGGAAACTACAAATCCCACTTCAGGCCCTCAGAACCCCTAGACCCATCATCAACATAGATGGAACTAACAATCAAGGGGGAGCACTAACCCACTATGCCCACATGGCTGTACGACATGGCCCCACCACACAACTTCTCACCTTTTATGTCACAAATCTAGGAGAAGATAGAATGATCCTCAGCTACCCCTTCTTGAAGGCGTTAAACCCCCTTGTCAATTGGAGCACTGGTCGCCTTAGAAACCATCTAGGGGTCCTTCTCACCCCTGTATCCTTGACAAACCCACCCAAAATCCAAGTGGCACAAATAAGGACAACCATCATTCCCCCTGAATATTCACGACATCAGAAAGTCTTCTCAGAAGAAGCAGCCAAACAACTCCCACCCAGTCGAGGAGAACTCACCTTTAGAATCACCCTGAAACCTGACACCCCCAAATTCCTTGATTGCCGAACTTACCCCCTCCCCCAGAATGAAAAACAAGAGCTGTCAAGACAGATACAGGAAGACCTAGCCAAAGGTTTCATCAAGGACGGCGTCTCAGACTTTGTGTCTCCTGTTTTCTTTGTCCAAAAGAAGGATGGTACCACCCCAAGAATGGTAGTAGACTACTGGAAACTCAATAATGCCACCATCCCAGATTATCATGCTTTACCAAACATGGAGGAACAATTACATTGTCTAAGGGACAAAACCACCTTTAGCAAATTTGATGTCAGAGTCAACTATAATAACATCCTGATCCATCCAGAGGACTGGCACAAGGGGGCCTTCAAAACCCAATTTGGCACATTCATCCCCATGGTAATGGGCTTCAGCTTCACCAACGCCCCAGCAGCTTTCCAACGAGCAATGAACCACACCCTCCGACCCTGGCTCCTCAAGTATTCTGAAAACACCTGTAACTACTTAGACGATGTGGCAATAGCCAAAGGTCTAGGGGAAGAGCACCTTCACCAGCAAATCACACATGAGTTCCTCGACCTGCTTGAAAGGGACTCCTACTTTTTAAAGGCGTCAAAATGTGCCTTCAAACAACATGAAATCGACTTCTTGGGTTTCCAAATCAACCAAGGGACCCTCAAGATTGACCCAGTTAAAATGGACAGCCTCAAAAATTGGCCAAGACCCCCAAAAATTGTGAAACAGGTACAACAAGTCATGGGTGCCCTCAATTACCAATGACTATTTGTCCGAGACTTTGCCAAAATAGCTCGCCCCATTTTTTCCACCATCAAGAAGGGGACCCCCTTTTTTTGGACCCCAGAAGCAACCACTGCCCTGGAAACCCTGATATCTGCAATCTGTAACAACCCTGAACTCTACACTGCCAACCCAGACCTCCCATATGAACTGGAAACTGATGCCTCACAGTTCACCACTGGAGCAATCCTATTCCAAAAGGACCCTAGAGGAAAAAGGAAAATGATCGGTAACATGTCACATGTGTTCAACGAAGCAGAAAGAAATTACCCAGTGTGGGATAGAGAGTTTCTAGCTCTAATCCTTGCGCTCCAACATTGGCAATACTTGTTAGTGGGAACTAAGCACCTCATCAAATTTTTTACCAACCACGTCAACCTTGCTCACTACTGACTTCCACACAAAATCAATCAAAGAATTGCAGGATACATCTCCACACTTGCAGATCATCACTTTGAAATTCACCACAAACTGAGAGTCTCTAACCAAGCAGATGCCCTCTTGTGACAACCAGACCACAACAATGGGTCTGAAGATAATCAAAACGTCACGGCACTCCCCAATAAACGTTTTATTCGCACACTCCACACCGAGGACCTCTACACCCAAGTCTTAACTGAACAAAAGAACCAAAGATCAGATCTTCTCATGTGGAAGGTCAAACATGGCCTTCAAGAAGAAGAAGGTGCACTATTCAAAGATGGGAAATTGGTGGTCCCATATCAAGAACCCCTCTTATGAAAGATTTTACATACTTACCACAACAGCATTCTTGGCGGACATACAGGAAATGCCCAAACCTTATACTCAATTCAAGAATCCTTCTGGTGGCCAAAAATGGCCTACTTCATCCAGGACTACATTCGAGGCTGTGCCACCTGTCAGGCCAACAAATCTTCCACACACCCAATTTGCCCTCCAGTTTACCCCATTCCCCCAGAATTTCAAAAACCCTTCCAAACTGTGGCCATTGACTGGATCGTTGACCTCCCACCATCAGAAGGGAACAACACCATTATGACCATTACTGACCACAACTCCACTAAAGCGGCTATATTCATACCTTGCCGTAAGGACATGGGAACCCTACAAATGGCTAAACTATTTTTACAATACACCTTCCCATGGACCGGAGTTCCCTCCAAGATTATCTCCAACCGTGACTCCCGCTTTACCTCCAACCTGTTTCAAGAAGTTTCCCAAATCCTCAGAATCAATCAAAATCTAAGCACCTCCTATCACCCCCAAACTGATGGACAATCAGAAAGAACCAATCAAACCTTGGAAATGTACCTGCGCATCTACACAGGAGAAAAACAAGAAGAGTGGGCGCATTGGCTCCCCATAGCCCAATACCATTTCAACACTCATAAGTCTACCACCACCAAGAAAACCCCATACAAGCTGTCACCGACTGGGGGCGGTGTCGCTGACAAATCGTTTCACGCGCAAGACGTGCGCACTGAGTTGGACGAGACGATGAGTTCTTGCGAGAGTCAGGGATCTTGGTGACAACACAGCGAAGGCTAGTGTGTACCGCGGAGAGGAAATGTGACAGGAAAGTCCTTGCGTTCGAAGACTTTGAGAATAGAGAGAGTTTCTGAGTCGATTGCTTGATTCTCTGCAAGCCTACAGTCCCGAAGCTAGAATCCAGTGATATTCACAAGAGAACAAGCTTAAGGCTTGTTCTCTGTTATCGACAGGTTTATATAGACAACTATGTCCTATATCAAATAGCAGACATGAGGTAGCAACGAGACGGTCTGGACTGGAACACGCTGGAAAGTAGTGGTACATGCGAGGCTGAGTGAGTCATACAAACTGCAGCGGGAATCGTGAGGCTAGTCCGGGTTGGCTTGTCCGGTTGCCGGTTCGGTCCGAGGGACCGGTATCTGTGACATCACCCCCTTGTTAACGTCTAAGCAACATAGGGGATAATGGTGGAGCGACAGTGGTGGGTATGGAAGTGAATCTGATCGCGAGGGACTCGACATATTTTCTCAGGGTCTGCATCGTCGATGGGGACTTCTGCAGTAGTTGGCTATGTGTCCTTGGCGGTTGCAGAGAATGCAGACGGCGATCTTGGAGCATTCAAAGGTATCGTGTCCTCCGTCCTTGCACCAAGCGCATCTGTCAGAGAGTCAGGGGGAGAATTGATACCACGGATCGAGAAGAGCTTGTTTAGCAGTCCTGATGTTCTTGTTCGGTGAGCTGAGGCATAGTCCCAAATAGGACGCGTGGTTCGAGGCGAGCTTTGGCGTTAGCTTTAGCTAATTTGACTTCTGAATCTCTTACTTCCCACATCATATCGTGGTATCTTTCTCGAGCGGTGACGAGGGAATTTGCCATCTGTCAGTGTTTTCTTTATGGCGAATCGATAACGACGTACTTCAGCCTCTAATGACAGGTCCTGTTCGAACCTAAGCGCCTCATCTATCGCTTTAGTGTGTCTGAGGCCCTCTTTGAACAAGAAGGCATCTTTTTGCGTAAGGAGGGGGCGAGGGTAGGGATCAGCTCGAGCTCGGATGGGGATGCGGTGAGTGGGGCATCCAGGGCCGTAGGTGGCTAAGAGAGAGGGGAAGCCATGTGCAAGATCAGGGAGGACGAAGCGAGGGGGGAGCGTGTCTTCCTCATTTCCGGGGTCTGGAATTAGTAAATCTAGACCTAGGTCTCCTTCTTCCCATCCTTCTCCAAGTTCCTCTAGTTCTGAGCGTTGCACGTGGTTGATGGTCGGCTCATAGACAGGAGGTGGTGTCCTCTCGAGGTTTATTGGGGCGAAGTTCTCGTTTAGTACGACTATGCTTTCGACTTGTTGGATGGTGGGTGTAGTGATGCGTGGGGGGATTGGAATAGGGTCGGGTGAAGGGGTGCGAACATGATAGGATGGACTACGAGTTCTTATGGGTGTGTTGGTCCCTCTGGTGGGGGATCGATTGCCGAAGGCACGTAGTATCAGTGGTGAGGGAGTCGTCTTCCCACAGTTCGTGTGCTTGGACGATCATAGCGGCATGTTGTGCGGTGCGTCGGATGAGTAGTCTGGTATTGATAGTGGCTGCTGTCGAGGGGGATGGCTCTCTAGACAGTGGTAGATGGATGAGCATAGGAGAATATGGAGGGGTTGGTACGAGAGTGGCAGTGGAAGTGGTAGGGGAGTTCTGGGTGGATGACATGTTGTTGTATTCGGGGGTGAAGTGGTAGGGGATGGTCGTTTGTGAGTGGTGTCTTTTTATATCTTAGGTCATCCAGCCGAGGCGGAGTAGTATTCTTTTAGAAGTTCTGGGGCATTGAGATCGTAGTGGTTAACCCATGAGTCATCTGACGCAGGGTACCCTTTCCAATGCACAAGGTATTGGAGCTTACGCGTTCGTCCGAACCTTCTTGTGTCTAGAATCGCCTCAATTTCGTATTCTTCTTCATTTTCGACGGTCGGTGGAGGTCGTGTAAACGGCGTGCCGTATTCCTCCGTCTCCTTATAAGGGAGAAGTAGGTTGACGTGAAAGACGTCGTGTATCTTCATTGACGGCAGGAGTTGTAATTGGTACGCAACTTTGGAAATTCTTTTTGTGATAGGGAATGGGCCATATCTTTTAGGCATTAGTTTGCATGTTCCTCGTGTTTTGAGGTTCTTTGCTTCTAGCCATACAAGGGTCCCTTCTTCCATTTCTTCGATGTCAGGTCTTAGGGGTTGTTGTTTACATTCAAGAAGTTGTTGGGCGTCTTGTCTTGCTTCTTCCAGTTGTTTTAGGCGATTGGTGGATGAAGGTACGTTATTGTCTTCTAGACTAATGTTAATCTGGGGTCTGAATCCCATGAGGAGTTCGTGTGGTGATCTTTGTGATGTTTCATGTTTCCACGAGTTGTGTGCGTATTCTGCCAAGGGGAGCATTTTTGCCCAGGAATGTGGATGAGTCGTGGTCCAGGGTCTTAGGTATTGTTCTAGCCATGCGTTCATTCGTTCTATTTGTCCATCGGTTTGGGGGTGGAACACGGTGGACATGTTTTGTTTGATGCCTAGATTCTTGCATATGGCTTTAGAGAAATTTGATGCGAATCGAGGGTCTCTATCAGAGATGATTCTTTTGGGAACGCCGAACCAGGGCATGAGGTGTTTCAAATACTTGTGTGCAACACCTGTTCCATCGATCGTTTTGTTACAGGGGATAAACTTTGTTGCTTTGGAGCACCCTTGATCAACTATGGTGAGGACGCTGTCAAACCCTTCTGATTTTGGTAGGTCGGTAATGAGGTCCATCGATACGTATTGAAAGGGGCCTTGTTCAACGTGTGTGTCGAGTGGGAAAGTCGTGGCCTTCTTTCTGGGTATATTGGTTTTTGACTCTTGGCATTTGGCGCAACCTTTGACGTATTGTTCTACGAATTGTCGTAGTCTAGGTCCTTCATAATGTTGTTTGACTAAGTCCCAGGTATTAGCTATTCCTGGGTGTCCTGCGAAGGGAGTGTCGTGGAATTGTCTTAGGATTTCTCATCGTTTGTCAGGTTTGTCAGGTAGGTAGGTCTTTTTTGTGAATATTTCAGGTGGTAGTAAAGTGGTTTTTTGTTCTTCTACCCCCTTGTTAAGGTCTTTGTGACGAGAGAGCATGTCGGCGATAGTGTGTGTGTGTCCAGGGACGTGTTCCAAGGTGATGTTAAAGTCTTGCATATATTGCATCCATCTGGCTTGTCGTCCTGTTAATTTTTGTGGTTCTTTAAAGTACGTGAGATTTTTGTGGTCTGTTCTTATTCTGACTGGTTTGTCGGCTCCTAGGAAGAATGGTCGTCCACTTTTTAATCCAAAAATCACTGCTGCTAGTTCTTTGTCGTGAGCGTCGTAGTTTCTTTCTGCATCTAATAGTGTTCTGGAATAGTAGGTGATTGGGTGAAAACCATCTTCGTATTCTTGGGATATAACTGCTCCTACGGCAAATCCTGACGCATCAGTGTCTAGAACGAATTGTTTTGTCCAGTCTGGGGTGCGGAGTACTGGGTAAGATACACAAGTTTCTTTTAGGATTTGAAAGGCTTGGTCTTCTTTTGTTGTCCATTCCCATTGTCTGTTTTTCTTTGTTAGGTCGTTCAATGGTCTTGCCTTTATGGAAAAGTTGGGTATAAAATTTCGATAGAAGTTACAAAATCCTAGGAAACTTCTGACTTCTTTTAGCATAGATGGGGTTGGCCAGTCTTTAATTCCTTTGACTTTGATGGGGTCCATAGTTATTTTTCCTTCTCCTATAATTACTCTGAGGTATTCTACCTTCTTTTTGTGAAATTGACACTTTTCTGGTTTAAGATAGAGATCGTGTTGCTTCAGTTTAGACAGTATATGATTGACTTTGAGCGTGTGTTCTGTTTCATCATTGTGTGTGGCAATGATGATGTCGTCCATATAGATCTTCAACCATCCTTGTGCGAGCTCTTCTTGGAAAATGTCGTCCATCATAGTTTGAAAGGTAGCTGGAGAATTCGTTAGTCCGAAGAACATTACCGTAGGTTCGAACAGCCCATCACTGGTTTTGAAGGCTGCCTTCCATTCATCTCCTTCTTTGATTCGAATATTGTTGTAACCCCATCTGACGTCGAATTTAGTAAAAAGTTCTTTTCCTGCTAGGGCGTGAATAAGTTCTGGGATTAAAGGTAATGGGTATATGTTGGGTATTGTCCATTTGTTCAGATTTCTATAATCTTGTACTGGTCGAAATTTTCCGTCCTTTTTCTTTATAAGGAAGAATCCACTGGCATATGGTGAGTTGGATCTTCTTATTCGTTTAAGTCGTAAGTTTTGTTCAAGGAATTTTCCTTGTTCTTCTTTTTCTTTTGGCGAGAGGGGATACACTCTGCAGTTAATCGTTGTAGGAGCGTCTGACTTTAGGTCAATGGCATGATCCCATTTTCTCAGTCCGGGGAATCTTTCCGATTCTTGTTCCATGAATACTTGTCCATATTGATGGTATTGAAGGGGGACTATTTCTTGCCAGGTTTGTGCTTTGCCTTGGATCTGTGATTCTGCCAGTTGTTGCGCTATAGTAGTTTTACGTATCTGGGTTTGTAGCCATAGTTTGTCACCTTCTTCCCAGTCTGTTAATGCTTTGATCCACACTGGAGTTTCTTGATTTCCTTTAAGGGTGACTCTTCCCATGATGGTCCCCTTGGACCAATTTATTCTCGGGTTTGTTGATTCTAGGAATGGATATCCCAGGATGATATCGTCTTGTCCTATGTCTGTAACTAGGAATTGGTGTGTGTGTTTTTGTCCTAGTAATTTCAACTCTAATTGGACAGTTTGGGTAACTTTCCCTGAGCGGTTTAATGTCCCATTGACGTTTTTGACATTTCTGGTCGGAATTAACTTTTCGGTTTGTAGGTGTAATTCCTTTGTCAACCGAGGGGATATGAAACATTCGGTAGCCCCACTATCTATTAGGGCTTTTCTTTCGGCTTTGTTCGATCCAATGTAAATAGTAGTCATCACTGATATTGATTTTCTTTGAGACTTGTACATGGGATCGATACCTAAAGCTCGAGCAATCGCTGTTATGCTCAAGCGTCCGAAAAATCCTCCTGTTTCCCTTCGCCGTCTCCTGTCAGGGCTTTAATAAAAGCTTCCCTTTCCTCCATCAATAGCGCTTTTGCTGCTTTTGCCGCCTTTGCAACATTGTCGGTGATGCTTTCTTCAATTATCTCCACAGTGGGAGATTCAGACGTGATGTTGGTCGTGTCGGCAGCGCGTGCGCGAGTCATTTCGCGTTTCAGGTTTTGAGGGACAGTTGCAGGCTAGGTGTCCTCGAAGGGAGCAGTGGAAGCATCTTCCTTCTTCTCTGTGTTTCTGTTTTTCGGCTTCGGTGACTGCTTTGCAAGCTGCACCCGCACTAGTGTCCATCGTGTTCGGGTCGCGTGGTGGGAGTCAGGGGGCGTGCGGGTGTGGCGTTGCCTTGATTGTTCCCGCGGTTGGCCCATGTCGAGTTGACGAGTCATCCCCAAGGTTTGTTATTCTGAGGTTGGTTGAAGTTACGTCCACGACTGCTGGAGTGATCGGACAGGATAGCGCGTTTGCGCATCCAGACTCGGTGGTGTTTCTGTGCTGCTGCGACCCAATCAGCGAACGACATGGGATCTTCGAGGTCGAGGCATGACTCGACTAGGGATCGTGGGAGTCCCCAAGCGAACAGTCTCATGACTGTAGGTTCGTCGAGATCAAGTCCTGCTTGTCTAGCCAGTAGTTGGAATTCCGAAACGTAGTCATCGAGGAGTCCATCTTTCATCTTGAGTTCCTTAAGTTTGTCTTGGGCTTTTTCGCGTTCTGCGTAGTCAGTAAATGCACGGTGAAATTGTTGTCACAGTGCTTCCCACGCTGTGAGCCCGAGTGGTATGTTGGTGGGATCGTCTTGTACGTCTTCGAGCCACTGGTCCATAGCTTCAAGCCACCCTTCGACTTTGGGTCCTTTCATTAGTGAAAGGAAATATGCACACTTCTTGATGGGATCCCTGGCAATCTTACTGTCGTGGTTCATAGACATGAACCTGTTGAACGCGACCAGAAATGCATGTGTGCGCGCGCGGTCGCCATTAAAGAAGTCGGGGGGAATTCCTTCAAGTTTTCTATTGTCGGAGTTGCATGCGTTATGGTCGCGGCCGGTGCGTGTATCATGGTCGTCGGGGTCGGGGTCGGGGCTCAGAGGTCGCATTCCGCGTCCTCCAAATCCTGTGAATGAGGGGCGGAAGGGGGCTTGCACCGTGCCGGACGACGTGGGTTGAGGTCTAGTTGATTCAGGTTCGGTGGCGGTGGCGAAAATGTTCATCGTTGTTGTGGGTTCGAGTTCCATTGGGGCTTCGGTAAACGGAGCAGGTCCGGGTGTCGGAGCGCGGCTAGGGGCCTTTGAGTTGGGGACAGGTTCTCCAGATGCTGTTAGGGTTGTAATGTTGATACCTCTGAGAGGGCTTTGCTGGAGTTTGAAGGCCGCGCGAGCGACGCGCGTCGCTTCCCAGGTATCGCCGCGTCTCGCGATCTCAAACCAGAGGCCAAAGAGGTGGCCTAGGGCTACTTTAGCATTTTTCCAGTTGACGTAGTAGCCGGTCCAAGGCACGCCGTCCGTTCGTATGGTGTAGAATTCGACGCCTTCGTCAAACATGGTTGCACTAGGGACATTCTTTTCTTGGTCAGGGAGCAGCTCAAAAGGGCATTTGAGGGCTGCTAGTCCTTCGAGAGTTGGTGTGCTGAGTCCTTTAGTTTTCCAGTCTCGAGTTGTGGTCATGTTGAGAAAAAGACAGATATATTCGTTGTGAGCGTGCGGTTCGGGGTCAAGGGTTCAGAGGTAAGCTTGTTCTAATGTCACCAACTGGGGGCGGTGTCGCTGACAAATCGTTTCACGCGCGAGACGTGCGCACTGAGTTGGACGAGACAACGAGTTCTCGCGAGAGTCAGGGATCTCGGTGACAACACAGCGAAGGCTAGTGTGTACCACGGAGAGGAAATGTGACAGGAAAGTCCTCACGTTCGAAGACTTTGAGAATAGAGAGAGTTTCTGAGTTGATTGCTTGATTCCCTGCAAGCCTACAGTCCCGAAGCTAGAATCCAGTGATATTCACAAGAGAACAAGCTTAAGGCTTGTTCTCTGTTATCGACAGGTTTATATAGACAACTATGTCCTATATCAAATAGCAGACATGAGGTAGCAACGAGACGGTCTGGACTGGAACACGCTGGAAAGTAGTGGTACATGCGAGGCTGAGTGAGTCATACAAACACGCGGGAATCGTGAGGCTAGTCCGGGTTGGCTTGTCTGGTTGCCGGTTCGGTCCAAGGGACCGGTATCTGTGACACAAGCTCCTCATAGGCTTTAACCCACAAGGACTTGGTGCCCAACTCAAATCCAAATTCCCTGGAATTCAAGAACAACTTCAAGCGTTAAGGGATATGAGGGAGTCGGCGCAAGAGACAATGAGAAAGGCACAAAACAATTGGATCAAAGAAACTAAGTTCAAGGGTTTCAAAGAAGGACAAAAGGTTTGGTTAGAAGGTACTAACCTAAAAACTCGCCATCAGTTTCAGAAGTTCCACCCCAAACGGTTCGGCCCTTTCACCATCACCAAAAGAATTTCTCATGTCGTTTACCAACTCCAACTTCCCCCCCAATGGAGCATTCACAACGTGTTTCATGCTTCCCTCTTGTCTCCAGTCACAGAAACAATTGAACATGGACCAAACTTCCCCAAACCACCACCTGACCTCCTTTCGGGAGAATACGAAGTTGAAAAGATCACTGCCCAACATACCCATAGAAACCAGCTCCAGTGCAGAGTTCAATGGAAAGGGTATTCCACAGCAGAAGACATGTGGGAGCCCCTTTCAAACCTTAAAAATGCCCAAGATGCCATCACCATTTTCCATCTTGAACAACCCACCAAACTCCTCACCATGTCTACCACTAACTCTGACTCCACAGAATCCCATCACTCAGGTGAAAGCCTAGATGATTTGGAACATCAGTTTCAAGGGCTTACAATACAGCAACATATTTTACTCCCCCAAATTAATTCACATAACCCCCCTTCCTATTCAGTTAATGACCCCACTATCCCTGACCATGGACACACCATCTTCAACATAGCTGCCAGGGAACAACTCTTCTCCATAATTCTCTCCCCTGGCAACTTCTGTGGCTTCCAATTACTCATGATGGACCCCCAGTTCCCTTAAATACCCCCACTCCTTCTGAGTGGTCAGCTTGGCACCACAAATATGCTACTTCCACCTACAACACTCCCATGTCTTCCCCAGCCCCCTCTTCATCCCCTTTACCTATTCTTACTCCTTCTCCCACTATCAAACAAGAACCCCTCTCACCCAAAGTTATACAACATATCATCAATCAGCACACCTTCATCGTCCTGGACGAGGCCAAACTCCAGGACCTCACCGCCACCCTCAACCCGCTTGCCATCCACGAAGGGACCCCCTCACCTACCCCAACTGAGATGGACCCACTCACCCTGGCCCTCCCTGGTTTGTGTACAAACCATACATGCACGTTCCCCCCTTTTACATTAATGTTAATGGATGGAAACATCTACTACCCTACTTACAGTGTCGCTTTGTACAATTATGAACCCATGCTCCTAGGGACTATGGGTCGAGGAGAACCCGCTTACGGAGAGAAGCTCATCACCCAGCCCATCATCTCTGCCCCCCATCCTGCCACCACCGCCTCTGACCTCCACCTCTTAATTGAGGACCATCCCTTCCACTTTGATGTTGCTCAGGCACTCAAGAACCTCCACAACCCTGGTGCCCTTGCTGACATCTATGCCTCCACACTAGTTCATTTCATTTGAAGGTTTTAGAGGGCAAGCGTGTCTCCATCCAAGTGTCAAGACACGTACTGCTGATCACTAAGGACTCAGGAGCAGGTGGGCAAGGGTCGGAACAGATGGTATGCGGCATAGGCGGCATTGAACAAGAGGACGAGCCAAATGACTAGAATATACCAGATGGGGACTGGTACGTGTAACTGGAGGCAGAGGCGAAGGTTAGAAGCCAGTGCAACGAGAGGGCTTTAAACAAGGCGGTTGTTGAAGAGTACCTTGGAGGTGAGGGGAATCTTTAAACTGAGCGGTCACGGGGGAGTACCCAGGAAGATGAGAGTATCACAAATGGACAGTCTGATGACTGCCATGCTTCATTGGGGCTTATATACAGTGTACAGGGTCAATTACAAAGAACTGGGACTATTCTAGACTCTTTGGTACCATCCAATAGGACTACAGAGGCATAAACTTGCTTGTGTCAAGTTTCAGGCTTACTGAGCGCATTACTGATCATTGTGGAGTGATGACATCATTATGATGTCACTGTGGAGTGCTTAGTGAGCCTATGAGGTCACTGTGGAGTTGCTCAGTCAGCCATGATGTCATTGGAGCCTTGATGATGTCAGATGATTTATGCAACAGTTTCTAAGAGTTTGTGCCACTGTTTCGGGTCCTTGGTGGCTGGGTGGCCATGTGGCTGCCATGCAATGATTACCCAATTAGGAAACGGGTGCCTGGTCGTGTTATAGTGCCTTTGCAATAGCAATATCTTGTACCGCAGGAGGGATAGCCCAGAAAATGGAAGGGAGTTGGGAATGCAAAGTGAGAGAGGTCTCTCTTGAGTGAAATAGAACAATCTATGGCCAGGACCTGGCCTTGGTTCGTAACACCAAGGGGCCCTAAATGTCCTCCAAGGGCAACTCGCTGACCAACTCCACAAAATCCAGTCCAACACCAAAGAAACCACCACCATCTGCAGCCACCTTCAGGCCAACAACACCTCTGTCCGAGTTCGTCATCAACTCGACAACATGATGACCGATGGGGGCCTCACCCACAGCACTGGGCCATATTACTCACTAGCAGGGAGTTACAACAAAATCAAAGAGTCAAAAGAGCCATCTCCTCCACTACCCACTTGTCCTCCCCTCTCTTTGACCCCTCCCCTCAAATATCTCCCTTGCGTTGTCAATCAGTCCCAAAATGACGCCCCCATAGGATCACCCTCCCACTTCCCCCAAATGTTCTCCAATGACACTAGCACCCCCAACACCCCCCTCACCCCCACATGCATGACCAAGGCACAGCGTCATCAGCTTCAGAAATGCCAACATGTTTGCAAACACTGTAACACTAAAGGGCACTGGAACAAAGACTGCAACAGACCTCACACCAACTGTAGCGGTCAAGAGGATTGTATTCTCAGAAGAACTCATCAGAGTTATAGAGGTTTTTGCCCCAAGGCAATAGGGGCCCAGAGCATGTGGCCAGAGGTTGAAGGCAATGAACTCCATGAGTCAGGCCCCAAGACCAATTAGTTTGGAGAACTAAGCATGAGGGGGGCATGATGTTATGAATTACCCCCTTGTCAGTTCATCCCTAACCTCTCTTGTTATTGTTTACATCTACTATTGTTCCCTTTTATCACTCTCGTCCCCTTGGTTACTGTTTCATCCCTTGATGCTGATGGTCCCTTATTGTTTCACCTGTTGTGTTTCATCTATTGTTCGAGTTCCTTTTGCTATTGGCCCATCTTTATCTATTGTTTCGCATATAGTACTGTACAGCCTCACTACATATGGTATTTAAGTGCCTGTAAAAGCTGGGGAATGCCCCAAGCTTAGCTTTGTCCCATTTCCTGTCACATCCCTTTGCCCTGTACTGTCTCTCAATCACAACTTGTGTTGTGCTGGCTCATACTCTGTTTGACCTAAGCTTGTCACAAGGAACCTTCGTGTTCCTCTTCCTCCTCTGCTTCTCCTTCATCATCCTCTTCTTCTGTGAAACCAGAAGACCAACTCTGTCTGCAGATTAGGTCATCCTTGACTTGGTCTTGAGACACTAAACCTCAGAAACCGGTCTCCTTGAGCCGGCCCCCATTGAACCCTTGAACCAAGTCACAGGGACTTGGCCCCACTGAACCTTGAGCTAATGCTCTTATGGCCACGACGCTGTAACACTAAGCAATAAACACATGGACACTAAAGGCTCTTACTATATTAAAAGCAAGCTTGGTCGGAGGGTCACCAGATCCGGCGGTCCCCGGTTGTCCCTCTTTGGCCAGACCGAATCACCTTTTTCGACCGGCGCGATTATCAAATCAAATTTACTAAGCGATACTCAGCGGTGAAAAAAATCTTTTCGAGCGTGAAAACAGGGGCCACGCGCGCGAAAAGATCCACGCATCGTGCTCTCCTCTCTCTTCCTTCCTCCCATGTCCTCTACCCCACTCCCGCCTTAGTCTCCCCCGTGCGCTGCCATCCTTCCGACCTCCCCTGACAATGCCACTGTCATCACGTTTGACACGTTCAAGAGCCGTCAAATCGGTGCGCGTTCGGTCTTCCCCCCTATTTCGATCTTTTTCCTCTCCCCCCTCCGCTCTCCTTTGCACAGTGCTGAGCATGTACTTCCAGGTCTATGTCGCGCGGTGCGCATGTGCGAGGCAGCCGTCTAAACGTTGCGGACTGGCCCTATGGGAGTCTCACGGCCTTTGTGCATTTTCGTCTTTCGCCCCTTTTTCCCGGTTTCTCTCTCCCCCCTCCCTTTTGGTCGTTTTTTTGTTTCTTTCCCTTTCCTTTGCTTCTCACTCACCTCTCCTTAACCAGCATGTTCAGGTCGGCTCATTGAATACTCAGTGCTTTTCTTTCGTTTTGGTGGATTTTCGAGCGAGTCCCTTTAATCGCCCCTTTCTAACGTGTTCTTGCAACGACGGCGCGCCGCGTCGTGCTCTGCCGCCTCTCTTGCTCTTCCTCCATGCTCCGCCATCGTTCCGAGCTTTTTGTGTGGCACCCCACTCCCTGTGAGCATCGTTTTCGTTTTCGTTTCCTTCGTCTGTCTACCTAGCGCGCGCCACCACAGTTTCCCTTTTTTTTTCCCGTGAGCGATACCCAAGCGGTGAAAAAAATGTTTTCGAGCGCGCGAATAGGGGTCGCGCGACGACGACGCATACCGCATCCCTGTTCTGTCCTGTCCTCCCCTCCTCCCATCTCCCATCTCCTCTACCCAACTCCTGCCCCACTCTCCTCCCTCCTCCCCTATCCTTCAACCGTCATTCAGTTCATTGATGAGGGTCTCGAACATTTGGTGATGTGTTTTCGATTTCCCCCCTCTTTTTTCGTTTTTCTGAAAATAGGGGTCGCGCTGCAGTTCGCTTCATCCTTTCCTCTCCCCTCTCCTCCACCCCTGTCTCTCTACTCGGGGATTTCGCGGGCCCACGATGGGCGTTTTCCCCTCTTGCAAATCCCCCGCTCGGTCCTGGCGAGCGACGACGGGTTTGTGTGGCACAGGCACTCCTTAGGTGCGTTTTCGGTTTTTTTTTTTTCATTTAGGGGTCGCGCTGCGGTGCGCATCGTGCTTTCCTCTCCCCTCCCCTCTGCTCCACCCCGGTCTCCCTCTTCCCAAGCAGGCCGCTGATGCTTAGCCCCTCTGGCCCCATTCCCCTCTCCTCCTGTGTCACTGGAGTGGTGACGATGACGACGACTTGGGCATGGCCATAGCCACCTCGCGACGGCCACGAATCGTGAGCTTGGCCCATGGCCTCTGTGACGATCTGGCCGCCGTGACGGCGACGTGCCCATGGCCGTGACGACGGCACGTTTGCGCTTGCTCTTTCTCCCCCGCCACCTCCATGCTTTGCTACAGTGACGATGACGACGACTTGGGCATGGCCATGGCGCCATCGCGATGGCCAGGAATCATCAGCATAGCCCATGGCTACTGTGATGATCTGGCTGCCATGACGGCGATGTGCCCATGTCTGTGACGATGGCACGTGTGCCATTGCAATCTTTCTCTTTCTTCTCCCACCCTCTCGCTCTCCTCTGCACTTTGCTTTGCAAGTTCCTTTCAGCACGGGTGACCACTCCAAGCCAAGACAAGACCACGAGAACACCCAGTGACCATCTAAACCAATCGTGCAATTGCCAATCACAAATCCGGTGCGCGTTTCATGTTCCTTTCGGTTTTCGTTTCTTTCTTTCTTTTACGTCTCACTATGCACACTTTTTCTAACCCTTTCTCACAGTGACAGCACAACCAGCATCACAGCGATGACACAGCCATCAAGACGGTGAGGAGTAGTCCACGCGTGTGACACGCGTTTCGTGCGTTTTCGCCCTGTCTTTTGTTTTTCACGTTACCTCCTCAGCTCTACTTTGTGTCTTTCCCCGGCCCTGAAGACTGCCAAATTTGTCTGATTTGCAAGCAGCGTTTTTCGCGCATGACCACTTGCGTGTTCGTGTATGTATACCCCATGTTCTCTTTCTCTCGCTTGCTCTCCCACTTTCCCTCCTTCCTGCTCTTCCCGCCCCTCTTCCTGCAAGACCAAGAGCCAA
This sequence comes from Russula earlei, assembly GCA_025769875.1. NCBI lineage: Eukaryota > Fungi > Basidiomycota > Agaricomycetes > Russulales > Russulaceae > Russula > Russula earlei. The sequence goes on along the minus strand of JAGFNK010000207.1, from coordinate 54,093 downwards.
TGCCAGATGGTTCTTCAGCCAGACTCTGTCTGTGACAGGTCAATGTACCTTTTACCGCTTGCGCGTGCGTTTTTTTTCTGGCAATTTTTTTTTTCTCTTTTTCTCCCACTTTGTTGACTTCCTATGCAATGCCCTCTGCCCTGCGATCGACTCGAGCACGCGTGGCGACTCCAGGCCAAGACCTCAAGAATGATATGCAACATGTTTTGTCCCGTGCTTCTCCTCCCTCGCCATTCGCACCGCCTTCTGCGCAAGATCACGCTCCAATCGTTCCCGCCGCATCCTTTCCGCGTCCTCCGCCTGCTGCGCCTTGATCTGCGCCTGCCGGGCAGCCTCCTCTCGCGGCGTTGCACGAATCTCGGCCTTGGCCCTTCGGCGCTGGGCCTCGCGCTGTTCCAAGCGCGTGCATGGGTCCCCAAAGTTCGGCGGCCCGTGCATGGAGACATCTCTCGCGGGCTCTGAGACCATGCAGGTGACTGGCCCCGGCGCGGCTGGGAGCGCTTTCTCATGATGGGAAGAGACGCGTGTTTTCTCGCTGCGGCGTCTTCGGTTTCAGTTTTCATGCACGCGTTCTTTCCCCTTTCCTTCCAGTGCGGTTCTCCCTTTTTCTCTTTTTTTGTCATCTTTTCTATGCACAACAAGCCACACATCCCTGCCTCACCTGCATCGGAATCGTGCGTGCAGTTCCCTCAAGTATCACTGGCCTCCTTTCTCCCGGGCGCATGTGTGTGTTTCTCTGTGTTTTTCCTCTCAGTTTTTTCTTCTTTTTCCTCTCAAGCAGTGGTGACGACGACAATGTCACTGTCACAGTGGCAACCACAATGCGACGGCCATAACCACGACCGTGACCACCGAATGGCACAAGCAGCCACCGCGAGTGTTCCCGCGCGCAGTCATTCCCGCGCGTTGACCAGGTGCGTTATTCCCTTTCATTTTTGTGAACTGTCTCTCATACTCTCCGCCCTTTCCTCAAGTGCTCCAAGCTCCCTCCTCACGCGATCGTACAATCCCCACACTCGATACTCGGATGGCAAGAAATGCATGTTTTCATGCGTGCGCGATCAGGGATTTTTGGGCTTTACCGGCGTGCCTTTTTATTTTTGTTTTCGCGCGTTCTCTGATTCTCTTTTCCCTCTTCCTTCCCTCAGTGCAATAGCCCATTGTCCCATTTCACAAGCCTCTCTTCACGGCGACACGGCATGGCCTGGACGCGGCGATGACGCTGCAAACTCCCCTCCCGCCGCGCTTTCTGCCGTGCGCGACATGTCATGTATGTGTTTCCCTTCGTTTCTCCCCTCCGTTTTTCTCTTTCTACTTTCGTTTTCCTCTCAAGCAGCGGTGGTGATGATTATGTCACTGTCACAGTGGCAATCACAATGCAATGGCCATGACCACGACCGCGACCACGGAATGGCACAAGCAGCCACCAACGAGCCCGCACGCGATCATTCTCGCGTCGACCAGATGCGTTTTTGCAAGACTCTCCAAGTCTCTGTTTGTGACTTGCCAGTTCCAGCTGGCTTTCTTTTACCGGTGCGTGCTTGCGTGTGTTTTTCCTTTTTCTCTTTCTATCTAACACCCGCTTCCGACTGAAGGACGCGCGACCGGGCTTCCCCGCGACGTCCACCCCTTCCCCCTCCACACTCGATGGTACAATCCCCTCACTTGATACCTGGATGGCAAGAAACGCGTGTGCGATTATTGTGCGTTAAACTGTGCCCCTCCATGTTTCTTTTTTTCTCTTTTTCTCTCATATATGTATATGCAAGTTCGACACACCACACGAAGGCCGAACGGCCCCAACAACGCCACTCCCTCCCAGCCTCCATCATCCTGCCAACACATGCCGCGCGACTGCGATCACCTTCGCGCGTTTGTTCTCCCGACAACCGACGCACACCAAGGCGAATGGTCCAGCCCAACGCCACTCCCCCACCTTCATCATCCTGCCCTCAACGCATGCGTCGCACGCGCCCTCTCAACAAATCGACACACCACACAAAGGCCGAATGGCCCGGCCCAACGCCACTCCCTTGCCGTCTCCATCACGCCAGCACACGCCGCGTGATCGCGATCGCCTTTGCGAACACCTTCTCCCGAGAAAACGGTGCACCCCAAAATGAAGGCCGAACGGTCCCGCCCAATGCCACTGACCGCACGGTGTTCTGGCTTTCAGGTACTTTCATTTTCCCCTTTTTTTTTTCTTCTTTCCTTTTCTTTTGTGTTCTTGCCTCTGTCTGTGACTTGCCAGTTTCAGCTGGCTTTTTCAATGTAACACCCATTTCTGACCGAAGGACGCGCGACCGGCCAATTTCCACATACCCACACCCAAACCCTGCTGTCACGTGATGGCTTCCACGCGCGATGTCACGCTTCGAGTTGTGTGCATTTTCTTGGCCAGCTCTCAGCCCATCACTTCCTTCACCATGTGGATGTGTCACCAAATGCAAACCAGTTGACTATGTTACTTTCAGTGGATGTAATGTAATGATTTCATGACTTTTCCATTCATATAATAAATGAGTTGTCAGTTTAACTGGAGCTGAGCTGTAGCACTATGGTTGGTTGAGTGATTAACATCAAAGACACATACTGATTGGCAGTTGACTTGGCCATATGAACTGCTGTCATTGATAGGATCATGGTAAGAGTTCTGTTCTTGGTTGAGATTTAGTGTATTGACATAGATTGTTCTGCTAGATGACATGAAGATTACACATTCACCCAAAAAAGGATTATACCCAGTAATGATACTAAAGGCATATTAGGTAGGGCCTTTTAGAAACAGAATTTTGAACCCAAAATGAAACTCAAGGACTTTTCAGAGATCACCAATATAACTACTAAAATAACTGCTAAAATAGGCCTTATAAGTAAAAAGGATTGCATATGGTGATGATTGTGGGATTATAATATACCTCCTCTCCCTTTATCCAAAAAAGGATTACACATGAAGAGAATGCTCATGGCCCACCGAAAGTGCACCCCTTGGGCAAAGCCCAAGCAAGCTTCAGCTTGTACTCATCAATATGAGCCTTCTTACTCAGCAGCTTACTGAGCATGACTGAGCATGCTCAGTAAGCATACTCCAACTTCTTACTCATCCATCAATTGTGCTTGATAACAAGGTTATGACTTGTTCCCTATTTAGCAGTTCTTTGTAGTATATAAGCACTCAATAAAGTAGCAGACAGTCTTTAGACTGTCCATTTGATTTGTGGCACTCTACTACCAGGGGTACTCCTTTAGGACTGCCCTATCTAGCACACTCTGGCTCTCTCCTTCTGTGATCACCTCTCACAACCTGTACCAGTTCCACTCTGGTACTTGTTACTTGTTTGGACTGTGCTCTTTGCCAACTTTGTCCTAGAATTCAGTTGACTCATCTCTGAGCTCTTACCTCACTCTTGAACAGGATTGTTCAACAGTGAGTCCCAACAGGAAAGGTAACAGTGGTGCACAGAGCAGAAACCACCATCACCATCTTTTGTAGCAGCATCAAAACCAACAAGGGTCAATCAGACAACAGACAAGTTGGCGTTACAACAGCAGTAATATACATAAGCAATACTAGGACACAAAGTACAGGTAATCAGAACAGAGGTGACAGATGAAACCACACACCTCCAATCCCTAGCAACCAGCCTCAAAGCACTAGCACTCTACCTCAACACACAAACAACAACCACAAACACACATGCCCATATCTTTTTACACGCAGCCTTAGAATGGGCCATCAACCATAAACCCCACAATGAGCAAGCAAACAGCATTACACCACTTAAAACAGATCAGTGAGATCCTTAACATCCATCCCAGGATGAACATAAGTCTGCTCTGGGCACACTGTTATGGTGTTGCAGCCATTGGAGCATTAGCTCAGGGTTCGGTGGGGCCAAGTCCCTGTGACTTGGTTCAAGGGTTCAGTGGGGCTGGCTCAAGGAGACTGGATCAAGAGGTTTACCATCTCAAGGTTTAAAGTCAGATAATGACTCAGCCCACAGACAGAGTCGATCTTCTGGTATCACAGAAGAGGAGGACGATGAGAGAGAGGCAGAGGAGGAAGAGGAACACAAGGGTCCCTTGAGGTGTGCTCAGGTCAAGCAGAGTGTAAGCCAGCACAAGCAAGTTGTGATCGAGAGAGTATACAGGGCAAGGGATGTGACAGGAAATGGGACAAAGCTAAGCTTGGGGCATTCCCCAGCTTTTACAGGCACTTAAATACTGTATCTAGTGAGGCTGTACAGTACTCTATGTGGAACGATAGATAATAGCAAACCAATAGCAAAAGGAACTCAAACAATAGATGAAACACAATATGTGAAACAACAAGGGGCAATCAACATCAAGGGATGAAACAGTAACTGAGGGGATGGGGGTGGTGTAGTAAAAAATAGAACAAGGGTTAATGACGAAACAAGGGGGAGATCACAACACACACAGGAACAACAAACCAACTGGATACCTGGAGGCCAGGCAACTAGCATTAGAAACAGCATGCACAGCACACATAGAAATCAGCACAGAACCCTCATCCCTAGAGGAACAAAAAGAAAACACAAAAAAGAAGCAATAGCAGGATGGGAAAGGAGCTGGCACCAATCATCCCACACCTCATTCACATACCACATCGCCCTCACTGAACTTCCAAACAGGAAACCACACCCCACAGCAGATGCCCAAAAATGAACAAGACATAATGACACAGGAGACCACAACAGTGGAAATAGCAGAAACAATAATGCAGGGCAACACACTAAGTACCCAAGACAATCCACATCCACATTCTACCAACTCATTACAGGACATGCATTCACCAGGGAATACACTCAAAGATTCCATGCAAGACATACACCTGTGCAGATCGCATGCCCATGTGGCAAGCCTCTACAAACAGTTGAGCACATGCTCCTGGCATGCCCACTTCACTGTGACACACAACGCAGATACCTATCAGTGAATGGATGCCCACAAAATATAACCCAACTATTCAATCACCTGCTTCGAGCAAAGAGCATGCTCCTCTTTCTGATAGAAACTAAAGCATGCCTTAAACCAAGGGAAACCTGGGACCCAGGAGGGATGGGAGAGAACCAGGAAATGCAGAGACACCCACTTAAACACAAACCAGACTGCCACACTCTACACTCTACTGCTGTCATACCACCTTAGTGGACAACCAAAACCCTAACACCTAACCACAATATGTTGCTTGCTATGCCCATGACCACCTCTGTATCATGTTGTACATGCTGCAGAATACAAATTCAGAAAAAAAAAAAAAAGGACCTGACTTTTAAACACTACTATCAGTTATGGGGAACTTGGCACTGTGTCACCATCTCAGCAATTTCATTTTTCCCTGTATCTGCTCAAACAACTCCATTCAAAAATTTGTAGTTATACTATTGAGTGCTGTTAATGTCATCCTAGCAAAGAAAACTGGAGGTCCATCCAGTGTTTTTCAAGTAATATTTGTGACATTTGTGACCACCAAGATGGTGATACAGTGCTGAGTTCCCCATAACTGATAGTATTGGGAAATTTTGTGTACCGTGGTCCTCACGATATCGGCCCACATTTGTCACATGACCACATCTTTGTAAGCTACTATATATGGAAATGTCATGGTGTGGGGGGAGAGAGGTGTCAGAGCTGCGTATCAAATGCCCTCCAGTAGTGCTCCTCTTTGTTTCGCTCTTGGTACTGGTTACCAACAGCATTTTCTCCACCGCTTTCCGACTTTCATTTACACTTGACGGTAATCACAATGCGCAAGTCCGCTGTCGCCGCGTTTATCTGCCTCGCCATGGGCGTCGCTGCCCTGTCCTCCTCGCTTCCTTCAACCTCGGTTAGGTGCGCCCACTTCTTCAAGTTTTATTACATCCTTTAGTTTACCTTTTGTTGTAGAACGAATTTGTCCAAAAGATCACAGCCCCCCCACCGTCAGACTGGCAGCAATGGCCATCGTGTCAACGAGCCGCCTCATGTTCCCCTCTGGCTTGTAGGCTCTTCTAGGGTTAACTATCCTCCTGAATATCATGGTGAATTTCGGTCTACAACCGATCCTCTGCGCTGGGAGACCAGAGATAGCTGGGGGGACATCCAATCTTCGTTTCCGGTTCCTCCCGGCTGGAGTCCCCCGGGCCCGGGCATTTTAGTTCCTCTCAATTGGTCCCCCCCGGAAGTGGGTCCCCCAATTGGGAATCCCCCGCATACCTCTGCGAATGATGAGCGCTACACACCCCCTAACACCCCCCTCCCCACGGAACCAGAGCGCAACGCAAACCATGCCATCAACCGTGGCGAGAGTGCCCAATGGCGCACGCTTCCGGGACGTGTTTTCGCCAAGGCACTTAAACAAGGACGCCATCCGACATATGAGGATGGACGAAGGGGATAGCTCGTTCGCCGTCTTAATACAATGTCTTCTTAACCTCACCATATAAAATGAGCGATGGATAAAGAAGATGCTGCATGTTCTTATGTGTCGACATGGTGCATTGCGTGTGGGATGATATGCCAGACATGGGCGTTCGCCCAAGAGGTAGGTGACTACGGAGACGAGGGCAATCACGGGCGAGAACGAGAGAGTGAGATGAGCCGACGGCGGCAGCACGCGTGGAGAAGACTTTTATTTTTATTTCTAAAGATTCTACTGTCCAAGTTTCAAGGCAACTGCAACTGAGACATGGCAACTCAAATTAAATAACAAGGGAAGTATCTGATGGAAGACGTGACGAGAGGAGACCAACAGAACAATATATGCAGATGCCCGGGAGACGGCGCTCCTCTGTCCCTTCCGCTCTCCACTTGCGTATTCCGGTCCATCCAGCGGCGGAGGCATAACGTACTTGGCCGCCCCTCCATCAGCGCCGCCCCTCAAATCCACCCAGCGTGTCGCAGGCCCACGCCGCACGCCCACATATACGACTTCCCTCGGGGGCAGCGGCACGCGCGACGACGGTGTATCGAACACGGCCCCTGCCTCTTCATCGCTCTACGAGCCGTGCCAGGGCAGCAGCAGCGTCGCGCCAGACCTCAAAAAACTCGAATACGAGTCGACCTTGACGGGTGGTGTGAGGAGCGGCGCGGCGCAGTGTGGGCAGACGGTGTGAGTTCAAGGCGCAGAGGACGAGGCCGCAGGCCGTGCAGAGTGGCGTGTGTTTCGACAGGGCGTGCACGCGAGTGGGCGGCATGAGCGGCGGCATGAACCTCGGCGAAACAGTGGCGGCAGCAACTGAGATGGCGTGAAGTGGTGCGTGCATGCCGGGATGCTCAAATCCATTGTCGCGCGTAATGGTGGTGCTGGGCGCAGTTGCAGTTGTTGCTGCTGCTGCTGTTGCGGCTGAGGCGTCGGCTGAGGCGGAGAAAGTTGGCAGCAAAGAGGACGTGTGCGTAAGGCTGGTGCTGTTGGTGGCAGGGTCGTCTCCATAGCAGGCGGCGGTGGCACGGGTGGATGATGGCGCGCGAGTGGGCGGCGATGTGATGGAAAGGGAGGCGTGGTGCGGCGTGGTGCTTGCGTCCACGGTTTCTCCTGTGGTGACAGCGTGGCGGTGGGGTCTGATCTTCCTGCAAGGCGGCGTTGCTGTGCTCAGTTCCAAGGCCTTGGTCTTCTTGGGTGGTACTGGTGGCGTGAGGTGACGACGGTGCTTCGTTGCTGGTGTCGTGCGTGACTGAGACTTTCGGCGTTAGGCGTAACGTTGACCGAGACCAAGGGTGAAACCAAGAGGGTGGTGGACTGAGCTGAGATGATGGCGGCAGATGAGACTAGAGCTGGGGCGGCGACGGAGGGCGTGGTGGAGATAGGGGAGATAGCAGTGGGTGACGCCAGGGAGATGGCAGATGGGGACAACTGCATACTTTTAGTGGTGGGTTAGATGATCAAAAATTACTATGGAAGGTGATTGAGTCGGCAAGACAATTGGGGCTTCAATCATGCATGTAAATGACACCAAAGTATTTTCTTATTCACTTATTTAATCACTTATTTGTTATGTATCTGGCAAATAAATTACAATACAAATAAAGAGTTTCAATTGTAAGGATCAGCAGAAGACAAGGCCGCTAGAGTAGGTGGTGGTGTGAGCCCAAAGGGACCTGGTGCAAGGGAGGCAGTGGCATCTGAGGCAGGGGGGTTCTAGAGGGGGTTCCGAGGGAGGGGGGTTTGAGATGATGGTTCCCTGAGGGCACATGTGTGTGCATTTGTGGTGGCAGATGTTGCATTGGGCTTGGCATGCTTGCCCATCTGTTTGCCCCTGGCATATGGATCATTGTGAACATGGTGGCGCTTTCCCTTAGCAATGCTGATGCTTTGCACTGTCAGTCCCCACACATTGGGGAGACTGGTCCATTGTTTTGGGCCCCATTTGACACCCATACACTCAGCTGTCTCCATCCATGTATGCTGATTGGGTGCAATTACCTCCTTATTGGGTAAGACCTTGTAACCTTGAATTATATTAATTGTGGCTGCCAAACTGTATTTGGTGGCCTGTGCAGCCTCAACAATCTCCACTGATTGATTATTATTTATTTTTTTTGGAGAGCATTTTATTCTCGTAATTGATACAAAACTAATTACTGTGAATAATTGTTAGATAGTGGGAGAAAGCGGATCAGCCCTATCTAACATGCTGAAGCCGGTGCGGGGGACTGGGTGTGAGGGGAAATGCATTTATGCATGGCCTGGTAGGCCAGTGTGGGACTCAGGTACCTAGGGTAGCCTCCTACCCACTAAAACCTCACAGTTTTGGAGCCAGTCAGGGGGGAGGTCCATTTCTTTCAGAAGGACTCCTTCCCAGGTGTTTTCAACTAGTGTTCTGAATTTCTTGTCTCGTGTTATTATTAGTGCAGTTATTCTGTCATTTGTTAATCTTTTGTTTATGGTATTCTTCCACCTTGTTTTCACTTCGCATGTGGTGTGGGTTTGGCCTTGTATGCATCTTTCACATCTTAGGACCCAAATAAGGTATGTGGCTTCTGAGATTTGTATTTGTAGTAGGCACTTGGCTCCTTTGGGGGGGTGTTGTGGGGGAGTGTTTTCTGTCATGATCTCAGGATTTTCAATTATTGGGGGTGAGAGGGTGCCACAGCTCATTATGGTGCCAAGGGTAATTTCAGGCCATAGGTTAGGCCTGTGTGGCCACATTTCTCATGCAAGTGACCATATAAGCCTGGGTGGTGAGTGGCTCCTTTCGGGTAGCATCCACAGCGGTTCTGGTCATGGTGTGGTTCATCATTTTGGTTGGGGAGGGTGAGGCATCAACAGCCTAGTATGGTGCCTAGACAATGTTGGGCCATAGTTGTGGCACATGTGGCCACATCTCTCTCAGACAAAGGACTTTTGTTTAGGGTGATGAAAGGCAGGCTGGTGGTAGGGGGTTTGGGTCATGTGTGGTTTCCATGTGGTTGTGGTGGCATGGTATTGGTAGTGACAGTTGGAGGGGAGGGAGGTGGGAGTTGGGTAGGGTATTCATGAGGGGTGCTGGTGTTGCTTGTTCATTGTTGGGGAGCTGGGTGGTCGTACGGTATGGGTTGTGTGTTTATGTGGGAGGAGTTCTCATTGCAGATTATGCTAGCGTACATAGTGATTGTGTTATGTATTGGTTTGGCCAGTCAGCCTGGTGGATGGTGGTTTAGTTGGTGAGGGGGTTGTAGTTTTACAAAGGCTTGGACGGGTGGCTCTGGCCTTGCAGAGCTCACTGTCATCCTCACTGCCTATCCTTGCCCTGGCTTTGCCATGGGAAAATCCGGACCTGGTGGTGGTCACAGTTCAAGGAGCCCCCCCTCCACTGATTGATTAGCATCCTCAAGCCTAGATGTGAGATCATGTGATAATGATATGATCTCCTGTGAGAGAGATACTAGGCTCCCCCTTGGTCTGGTGGATGGGGATGGTGGATCAGGTGATTTATTGTTACAGCATCGTGGCCATCAGAGCGTTAGCTTAGAGTTCTGTAGGGCCAAGTCCCTGTGACTTGGTTCAAGGGTTCAGTAGGGCTGGCTCAAAAGAGACTAGATCAAGGGTTTAGCATCTCAAGGCTGAGTCAGACAATGACTCAGTCCATAGACAGAGTCAATCTCCTGGTTTCACAGAAGAGGAGGATGATGAGAGAGAGGTAGAGGAGGAAGAGGAACACAAGGGTTCCTTGAGGTGTGCTCAGGTCAAGCAAGGTGTTAAGCCAGCACAAGCAAATTGTGATTGAGAGAGTCTACAGGGCAAGGGATGCGACAGGAAATGGGACAAAGCTAAGCTTGGGGTATTCCCCAGCTTCTACAGGCACTTAAATACTGTATGTAGTGAGGCTGTACAGTACTATATGCAGAACAATAGATAAAAGGTGAGCCAATAGCAAAAGGAGATCAATAATAAGTGAAACACAAGGAGATAAGGTGACAGCTGTCAATCAATATCAAGGGATGAAATGGTAACCAAAGGGACAAAGGTGACAGAAGGGAACAATAACAGAAGAGGTTAGTGATGAACCAACAAGGGGGTAATTCCTGACATTTATTTGCACTCTCTATGGGAGCTTTTTGGGTGCTCTCTTCAGGACAGAGGCAGGGAAAGTGGATGTAGATTGCTGCAATGTGTTTGCAGAATCTAATCCATGGATAATCTGTGCAATCACAATTCAGCTTCATCAGATTGATTGAGTGAAACTTGCCAGAATGGGATGTGAAGTGATGTGAAAGCGGATCTGATTGAATTGCAAGATCAAATCTTGTGATATGCTCTCAGTGTGGGCAAAAAGTTTCTGATGCCTGTCAGCTGCCAGGTCCTAACCATTGAGCCCAATTTTCTGACATTTGTGCCTGTTTTAGTAATATGGCACCATTCAATGCACTAGCACAAATAAGATTCAATTGTTCTGCCAATTGCACTTGCCATAGAGCCAGAGTGATTTGAGGATGTGATGATATCTAAAAAATGATTAAGTCATCTTATCTTTAGATCAGTTGGAACATATGCTTTGATCAACATATTGGTTGTCATGAACCATTTCCTGGAGAGGGCCCTTGAAGGACCCTTCCTTATTAGAGGAAACCCAGCCTCTATGATGCCACCCTGTTCACACAAGCAAAAGGGGTGAGTAGAGGTGTCCACAATATCATGTGATTGATTCTAGGCACAATTGACATACAGCAAGCCCTACTTAGTGGCAACCCTTCTAGTAATATAAGACAGTATTATAGGCTCCCTAAAGTCCCTTTAGGACAACCTCAAGTGCTCTACAATAGATGCTAATGAAGATACTATAAGCCCTATAATGTGTTATTAGACTAACTCTACACTATAAGGCAATACTAAGGACCTTAATAGAGGTATTAGGCTTGACTCTGAGGACCCTAATAGAACTATATAAGGGGCCTTATAGACAACTCTATTCCATGGACAAAACCACAAGTCCTCAGATGACCAGCCCTAAACTAACTAACAGTAAATGAATCAGGTGCTTTGCACATGTACTAAGCAATGAACACATGGACACTAAAAGGCTCTTACTCATCAATATGAGCCTTCTTACTCAGCAGCTTATTGAGCATGACTGAGCATGCTCACTAAGCATGCTCTGACTTTTTACTCATCTGTCAATTGTGCTTGATAACAAGGTTATGACTTGTTCCCTATTTAGCAGTTCCCTTGTAGTATATAAGTGCTCAACAAAGTAGCAGACAGTCTTCAGACTGTCCATTTAATTTACAGCACTCTACTGCCAAGGGTACTCCTTTAGGACCACCCTATCTAGTACACCCTGGCTCTCTCCTTCCATGATCACCTCTCACAGCCAGTACCAGTCCTGCTCTGGTACTTGTTACTTGTTTGAACTGTACTCTTTGCCAACTTTGTCCTCAAACTCAGTTGACTCATCTCCAAGCTCCTCTCTCACTCTTGAACTGGATTGTTCAACAGTGAGTCCTAACATTGGTGTCTCCTTCCTCAAAGATATGCCAATTTTTCCAGAAAACCATGGACCACATATGCACCACAGGCATCCATTCACACCCAAGGTAGTTCACAAAACTTTGTGGGACCTGAGGATTGGTGGAGATCTCCTCCCAGATTTGTAGAAAGTCAGCCTGATCATCTGTATGTACCCATCTCTTGATCTTATCCCACAGATCAGGAAATTTGGTTCAATTGAAGTATGATCACATCATGTGCAACACATGCCACTTGCAAGGCCATATCCAACTTCCCAGATAGGCAATCTTGAGGGCAGCAATCTGGGCAGCATCACGATCTGTCATAATAATAGACAGCCAGATAGCCAGACTGGCATCCCTGACCCAATAGACAAAAAAGGATATTGTGTCCATTGTTCCATTGGATGCCAGCATCCAGGCAACAGGCACACCTATCTGGAAAAGGTAAGTGTGCTAAATATTGAGTAAATATTACTGTACGCACCATGTCCCCAGTGATCCCACACAATCATAATAAGAAGTCCAGATATGTTAGGATTCAACTTGCGTTCATGATTGACTGCTTACCTATGATTGCTTGCTCTTTTATGCTTACTGATTGGCTGACTGATGCTTTGTGATCACTGACTGATGATGACTGATGCTTAGTAATTGCTTACTGGACTGATGACAGATACTAGGAAAGAATAACTCACACATCAGTCATTACTGATACTTTCAAATTGTGGTTCTTGTGTTTGGATAGTGGTGGGTCTCAGCTATATGCTGCCCAAGTTTTGTACAAATCAGATCAGCCATTATGGAGATACGGTATAAATATTCTGGTGGATCAGGAGTTGAGCCTTACACTTGCCTTACTTTCTGAATTATACACAATTCTCATTCTCTCAACCAAAGTAACTGCTCTAAGCAATAAGAGGCCCCTCTCATCTTATTCCATTCACTCTTCCTGAGATAATATCAAAGGATTCGAAGTCTAGTGTTTGAACTATATATCAAGCAACTCTATCACTAGAGTGGAAATTAAGATTGAACAGATCTTAACAACTCAGCACCACTGGATAGTTGATTCCAGCACATCCCATACCATGAGCTGCAACCACAGCTGGTTCTCATCATTCTCTGTCCTCACACCCCCTACTTGCATTACTCTTGGAGATGACAGCACCATCCACACCACTGGCATCAGATGCATTCCTGTCCACATGCATGCCAATGGAACATAGCACAATGCCATTCTCCAAGACATCCTCTTTGTCCCTGACCTCAATGGCAATTCCTTATCAGTCACTCACCTCACAAAGTGTGGCACTGATGTCTGATTCACTAGAAATGGTTGCCAACTCTTCAATCAGGAAGGGTGCCTCACATGTAATGGGCATCTACAAAGGAATCTATATGTGATGGATATGAAAACAGCTGTCCCAGAAACAGCATACACAATTGTTGAAAATGTGCAGTGTGTGTGATTAGATAGCAGCAGATGATAAGATTGCAGGCCAATCTATCAGACAATAGTTCAGTTTGGTTGACACAAAACTAATATAAATAATGTACCTATCAGACAATAGCTACAATGCATCATCTGTACTGTGTAATAAGATATCATAGAGTAAATACTCACTTCAGTTTGGTTGACACAAAACTGAAGTGATCTACATACTTTGTGGTGTTCTTGAGTACCTGAGATCACCACAAACTATAGTACAGCTAACTACCATCATGGATCACTAAGTATGTCTGAGGATCAGTGGTAACTAGCTACTGATTGTTTTAAATCACTGTTACGAACCAAGGCCAGGCCCTGGCCATAGATTGTCCTATTTCACTCAAGAGAGACCGCTCTCACTTTGCATTGCCGACTCCCTTCCATTTTCTGGGCTAACCCTCCTACGGTACAAGATATCGCTATTGCAAGGGCACTATAACACGACCAGGCACCCATTTCCTAATCGGGTAATCATTGCGTGGCAGCCACATGGCCACCCAGCCACCAAGGACCCGAAACAGCGGCACAAACTCTTAGAAACTGTTGCATAAATCATCTAACGTCATCAAGGCTCCAATGACATCATAGCTGACTGAGCGACTCCACAATGACCTCATAGGCTCACTAAGCGCTCCACAGTGACATCATAATGATGTCATTGCTCCACAATGATCAGTAATGCGCTCAGTAAGCCTGAAACTTGACACAAGCGAGTTTATGCCTCTGTAGTCCTATTGGATGGTACCAAAGAGTCTAGAATAGTCCCAGTTCTTTGTAATCGACCTTGTACACTGTATATAAGCCCCAATGAAGCATGGCAGTCATCAGACTGTCCATTTGTGATACTCTCATCTTCCTGGGTACTCCCCTGCGACCGCTCAGTTTAAAGACTCCCCTCGTCCCCAAGGTACTCTTCTACGACCGCCTTGTTTAAGGCCTCCTCGTTGCACTGGCTTCTAACCTTCGCCTCTGCCTCCAGTTACACGTACCAGTCCCCATCTGGTATATCTTAGTCATTTGGCTTGTCCTCTTGTTCAACGCCGCCTACGCCACGTACCATCTGTTCCGACCTTTGCCCACCTGCTCCTGAGTCCACACGGATCAGCAGTACGTGTCTTGACAATCACCTTATCAGTGTAACTAACATGTGCTGCAGCATATGAGCTGAGTGTTAAGGCTCCAAAGTGCCTTAAATAAGATCAATGGTCATGTCTATGAATGCATCCTACCAATGCAGATATGCTTGAGTCAAGCGAGCAATACTTGTGGAGGGGAAGGAGTGTTAGATCCTTCTGGAGTATGGCAACAAGATAAGAGGGGCTCTGCAGATGGGGTAGGAGTCAACTGTTTTGGATTGGCAAACTAAGTCGAGCTTAAGGCTCAACTGCTACAGACTGGGGCCTTTATATAGCCCTACAGGGATAAGGTTCATGCTACTGTAGTACTGGTCGGTGCTATAGAAGCAAAAGGCAGCTCATAGAAGCAAGGTTGCTTCTATGTAAATGATCTTGGTGCTGGAAGCATTAAGTGCTTCCCTAGTAGCAATCTTGGTGTCATAAGTACTTTCCTAATCAAGGAAGCGATGTATGTGGTGGTACAGGAACATCTGGGACAGAAGCAATGCTACTCATTGCTTCTTCAGTACATCTTCAGAAAGATACGATCAACACATTCTGAATGTCACCGACTGGGGGTGGTGTCGCTGACAAATTGTTTCACATGCGAGTCGTGCGCACGGAGTTGAACGAGACAACGAGTTCTCATTACTGTCGTTTTCACGTGACCTTGCACTTGCCATTTTTGGATGTCATTTCGAGTGCGAAAATAAAACTGCTATATCTCAACAGTTTCTCAACAGATTGCCTTGAAACTTTGACAGTAGAACCTTATATGTTGTATCTAGGTGCAGCTAAAATATGGGAGCCTAATATCTAGTTCTTGAAATGTCGATTTTCGGGTGGTGACATGAGTGCAAAACTTTGAACTGCCATATCTCAACTGTTTCTGAACCGATTGACTTGAAACTTCGACAGTGGGATCCCATGTACTGTATCTAGGTGCAGCCCAAGAGTTGGGGTCTGATTCTTAGTTTTTGAAGTTTCCGTTTTTGGGTGTGATCTGAGTTCGAAATTTCGATCTGCCATATCTCAACCATTTCTCAATAGATTGCCTTGAAACATGGACAGTGGGACCTTATATACTGTATCTAGGTGCAGCAAAAATATGGGAGCCTAATATTCAGTTTTTGAAGTTTCGAGTTTTGGGTGCCGAGCTGCGTGCGAAATTTCGTACTGCCATGTCTCAACCATTTCTCAATGGATTGTCTTGAAACTTGGACAGTGGAACCTCATGCACTGTAGATAGATGTTTCACTCGTTGGATGTTCACGTTTTGGGGTGCCAACCCCAAGCATGATAATATTACATTATCCCTACAGCTGAATCCATCCATCCATGATATGATATGACTATTACAACTGTACCGCACGAGAAGGGCACACTTAAGTTCATGGGGCTGGACAAGGACTGAGGGAAGAGTGAAAGAGACAAAATTGAAATGATGACGTGAGGCGTGCGTCGAGGCAGCAATAGGCATCAGCATGGGTACATGTGCGTGTAGCTTCTTCAGTGAGTCTTCAGCCTCGCACGCACATGGTCACATCGTCGCAAAGGTGGGTGTGCACGTTCTGAGGTGTTTCCATGCGTTGGAATGCGGGCACAGTGCAGGGAAGCAGGAGGGAGGAGTGTGCTTGCGTCATGTGTCAAATGTGTCGTCGCGACGTGGTGTTGCCAGGCGTCGGCCGTGTTGCTGATATTGGTGCTGCTGCTGTTGTTGTTGTTGTTGATCCTGGTGCTGCTGTCATGGCAGAGGCTGAGGTGTGGTCATTTGAGGCAATGGGGTGGCGAGAGGCAAGGGCGTAGGCGATGGCGTTATGGAAAAGTGTGAGCGTCTGAGGGGGTGACTTG
This sequence comes from Russula earlei, assembly GCA_025769875.1. Taxonomy (NCBI): domain Eukaryota; kingdom Fungi; phylum Basidiomycota; class Agaricomycetes; order Russulales; family Russulaceae; genus Russula; species Russula earlei. Next base: position 37,707 of record JAGFNK010000207.1, on the reverse strand, counting down.
CGTGTTGCTCATGCTGTCATCTTGTGGGCGTGGCAATGAGGTCTTTGCCACTGCAGGTGATGGCAGCAGCTCATGGGTGAGGTTGTACATATGGATGGGGATGTGGTGGAAGGGGAGAAGTGGTGCGGCGTGGTGCTTGCATCGGCAACTTCTCCTGTGGCGACATCGTGGTGGCGGCTGGTGATCTTTCTGCGGGGCAGCATCGAGGTAATGATGGGCGATGCTGGACATGTGGGAACTGCAGGGATGACGGGAGCGGGCAATGTGAAAGCGTGACATTTCGGCAACCATACCCACTGTTATGGGGCAGGGTGGGGAACGCGGTGGCACGGGTTTTGCCTGGAGTCACGTAGAAGCGCGGCTGTGTGCGTGCATATGTTGGGCAGCAGAGAGGTGATGTCGTGCCGGGTGGGAGAGCGGGTAAACGCGCACACGCACCGAGGGGGTCCAGGGGGCATGATCCATTCGTCGTGAAGGGAAGTAGGATGTTCACATCCTCAGAAAGCGCTGAAGAGTGTCCTGCTGGTGAGAAGGGATGAGCGTGACGTGTCCACAGCGATGTCGCTCAGAGGTGCCTTGGACTCCGATGTTGAGGATGCAAGAAGTAGACCTGTCTCTTCAAAGGTCTCCCGGATTGCCATCATTTGATACAAATCATCCTGCTTCCTGTTGCGGTTGCCTCCAGGAGAGACCTGGGTGATACGGACTGTGGGTGGGATCAGCCAAAGGTACACGCACAATGTCACCACCACTTGGATAAGCAATACGTAGATTCAAATAGCGTGAGAATGTGCCAGTGAGCACTCCAAGTGCTAGCATGCACAAGCGAAAAGAAAATCCGGAACCACAATTGCAAATACGAGACTACAGATAGGAAAACAAGAGAGAGACAAGCGATCCAACTTATTCCTACATAGGTCCCCTGGTGCTTTTCTTATAGCTCATCCCTTCTCACTGGCAGGACACTCTTCGGCGCTTTCTGAGGATGTGAACATCCTACTTCCCTTCACGACGAATGGATCACGCCCCCTGGACCCCCTCGGTGCATGTGCGCGATTTACCCGCTCTCCCACCCAGCACGACATCACCTCTCTGCTGCCCAATGTATGCACGCACACAGCCGCGCTTCTACGTGACTCCAGGCAAAACCCGTGCCACCGCATTCCCCACCCTGCCCCATAACAGTGGGTATGGTTGCCGAAATGTCACGCCTTCACATTGCCCGCTCCCGTCATCCCTGCGGTTCCCACATGTCCAGCATTGCCCATCATTACCTCAACGCTGCCCCACAGAAAGATCACCAGCCACCACCACGATGTCGCCACAGGAGAAGTTGCCGATGCAAGCACCACGCCGCACCACTCCTCCCCTTCCACCACATCCCCATCCATATGTACAACCTCACCCATGAGCGCTGCCATCACCTGCAGTGGCAAAGACCTTGTCGCTGCGCCCACAAGATGACAGCATGAGCAACACGCAAGTCACCCCCTCAGACGCTCACACTTTTCCATAACGCCATCGCCTACGCCCTTGCCTCTCGCCACCCCATTGCCTCAAATGACCACACCTCAGCCTCTGCCATGACAGCAGCACCAGGATCAACAACAACAACAACAGCAGCAGCACCAATATCAGCAACACGGCCGACGCCTGGCAACACCACGTCGCGACTGACACATTTGACACACGACGCAAGCACACTCCTCCCTCCTGCTTCCCTGCACTGTGCCCGCGTTCCAAGCATGGCAACACCTCAGAACGTGCACACCCGCCTTTGCGACGATGTGACCACGCGCGTGCGAGGCCGAAGACTCACTGAAGAAGCTACACGCACATGTACCTGTGCCTGATGCCTATTGCTGCCTCGACGCACGCCTTCACATCATCATTTCAATTTTGTCTCTTTCACTCTTCCCTCAGTCCTTGTCCAGCCCCATGAACTTAAGTGTGCCCTTCTCGCGCGGTACAGTTGTAATAGTCATATCATATCATGGATGGATGGATTCAGCTGTAGGGATAATGTAATATTATCATGCTTGGGGTTGGCACCCCAAAACATGAACATCCAACGAGTGAAACATCTAGCTACAGTGCATGAGGTTCCACTGTCCAAGTTTCAAGACAATCCATTGAGAAATGGTTGAGACATGGCAGTACGAAATTTCGCACGCAGCTCGGCACCCAAAACTCGAAACTTCAAAAACTGAATATTAGGCTCCCATATTTTTGCTGCACCTAGATACAGTATATAAGGTCCCACTGTCCACGTTTCAAGGCAATCTATTGAGAAACGGTTGAGATATGGCAGATCGAAATTTCGAACTCAGATCACACCCAAAAACCGAAACTTCAAAAACTAAGAATCAGACCCCAACTCTTGGGCTGCACCTAGATACAGTACATGGGATCCCACTGTCGAAGTTTCAAGTCAATCAGTTCAGAAACAGTTGAGATATGGCAGTTCAAAGTTTTGCACTCATGTCACCACCCGAAAAATCGACATTTCAAGAACTAGATATTAGGCTCCCATATTTTAGCTGCACCTAGATACAACATATAAGGTTCTACTGTCAAAGTTTCAAGGCAATCTGTTGAGAAACTGTTGAGATATAGCAGTTTTATTTTCGCACTCAAAATGACATCCAAAAATGGCAAGTGCAAGGTCACGTGAAAATGACAGTAAAGTCGGGGATCTCAGTGACAACACAGCGAAGGCTAGTGTGTACCGTGGGGAGGAAATACGATGGGAATGTCTTCACATTTGAAGACTCAGAGAGTAGAAGGATTTCTGAGTCGATCGCTTGATTCCCTGCAAGCCTACAGTCCTGAAGCTGAATCCAGTGATATTCACAAGAGAACAAGCTTAGGGCTTGTTCTCTCATACAGACAGGTTTATATAGACATGTATATCCTATATCGAATAGTAGACATGAGGGGATAACAAGGCGATCGGAACTAGAACATGCTGAAAGGTAGTGGTACAGGCGAGGCTAGAGAGTCATCAAACATGCAGGAATCGTGAGGCTTGTCCGGGTAGGCTTGTCCGGTTGCCGGTCCGGTCCGAAGAACCAGTACTTGTGACACTGAATGCAATATCAACAGACATAAATGAATGATCAAGATCTGATGCACACATGATGCAAACGGTGCAGTCCATAGTTCAGGTGTTCTGGCATCTTCCGGACCCCAAACCACTTGGTAACACTGAGCCAGTGATGCCTGGTCCAGGTGAGCCAATGCATCAATGCATCAGCATTGTGATTGCATCACAAAGGACATGAGGCTCTGAGCAGTGCAGATCTCAACATCCCCTGTGATTAAGACAGTCAGTAGATCAGATCAACCAAGACCCAACCCATTGATAAAGGTCCAAAGCAGTGCATGAGCATGTGGCTTGGTGAGACCATCTGCAAGCATCTCTCCCATGGGAGTATGGATAAGTGTAATCAGTCCATCCCCAATGTATTGGGGGATGGCATGATGCTTGATAGGGATATGCCTTGACTGTCTTCCAGTGACTGGGTTGAGCATGAGGTCAACAGCACCTTTGTTATCACCATGAAGTGGAATCAGATCAGAGATTCTCCAATCTCCCTCAATGGATGACAGGCCAAACCTACTTAGTACATTCGTGATACGACAGAACCCTAAATCTGCGAAACGAGAAGTAAACCATTTTTGGGACAATCGGACGATAACACTGGTAACTGAAGTTTGAATACTGGAAACGAGTTGTTGTTCTCCTTTAGGTCCTTGATTCATCTTTGTATTCACTTACTTCCACTCGGGCACCCTTGCGCCGAGGGTTGATTCTACCCGATGACATCTTTTGTTTTATACCGGGCAGGTCCTTTCATTCAGCTTCAGTTCGTCCTGTCCAACACAGACGCTCATGGCTCACTCAAAGGACCCTTGCATAGCGCTTTGATGAATTACGAACCACACTCGTGCATAAAACGCAGGCAATCGTTTCATGTACTAGCGTACCATCCTCCTGTTCTCGAAACCTCCCGCATAAGCGTACCAGCGTGCGTCTTGCATGGTCGCCCACTCTGTGGTGCTTGCATCCCCCTCTTGTCGTCTTCGCTCTTCATCCGAGCCCTTCACCTAAGTCCATGTCGCTCCGATGGGGAGCTCGACCGCCACGCTGGCAGCTGACCTCATCTCACGAATGCAGAGAGGTTTATTGGACCCCGACGTTTCACCCAAGAAATGGGGCAGCTGTAATCAATTTGCCAAAGTTGGACGGGATGATTTGAATTGAAGGCGGGCTCACAAGACCGGCGTTGGACGAATACGAAGAGTGACTCGTTTGTAACGTAAACATGGTTGCCACCACAGCCCCCATTCTTCATGAGGACGAATGATCCTGGCGCGACGTCGCGACGCGCATATTTGAATCGTGGCATGAGGCCTTGGGTGAGGTTCGGCGCGCACCGCGTTCAATCCTTGAGCGTCAGAGCACTCCAGTACGGTGGACGCGCATTTTACTCCGGAATTTAGATCTACATTCTGTGAGGCTTATCTGAGAGGAGAGAACTGGAATGAATGGGTGATCTACTATACTATTATGACTCACTCACCGAGATTCCATTCCATGGACTGCTAGCACGTGACGGCGGGTACCTCAAGCACCCGTCCAATCTCTGGGACCCAGCCTGCCATCCATGGGAAGTATTTTGTCTTGTGGCAAAGAACTGCGCAGCTTTTCACTGCCACAATTCCCAGGTAGGACAGGAAGGTCAAGGCGTGTGAGATTCAGGCGCCCATATAAACCACAACAGCCATGCTGGGGACGACGCGCCTTCCCGCATTTTGTGTGCCTACCCGTCAGACTTATCTCAGTAACCACGATGTCTTCCCTTTACCACTACGTTGCCACGTTCCGTAATGGGGTAGTGATGCCCCATTCCGACGATCTGGCAACCCATGAACAAGGCATGCACCTGCCGACGGTCGAGGTTGGTGTTCGTTGTAACAGACCTAGCACACCGCAAATGAGATAGAATACACAGGACTTCAACAAGATTGCCGGTCGGGAACATAGCATAAACCCAGGGCAACTGGCTTGTAATAATGTGAGCCACTGTCTGCCTGTGTGGTGGACTGGAGAAGTCTGCTTACAGTGAGACATGTTAGGTGGTCCCAACCTCGCCCGCAGCAGCGGCATTGCCTTTCGTGAAGCCTGGAGCTTCCGAGAAACTTGTGTGTACTTTTTATGAAGAATGATTCCTCCGGTTTATGTTGGGTTCAAGGTCTTCGGTTGGCCGGTAGCACCAGCGGGCACGACATGGCCTGCGACGCTTCCGAACGACAAAGGACACAGCTTCAACCATCCATCGACCCTAACCCCCCCCTCTCCCCCCTCGCCTCCTAGCACTGAGACTGTTTCACCCATGGCCCTTTCGCCAGCCGATGCAATGGATAGCGAATACCCTCCTGCCCTGCAAGGTTGGTTAGACGATGACCCAGGAAACATTATAAGAGAAGGTCTGGCGCTTCGAGAGCAGTGGCAGATGGAGGCAAACTATGGCCTTGAAAAGAGACGAGATTCAGGTTGGATGGTCAAACACGAAGGTCCGAATGCCAAGGATGAACTAAATGCAAGGCGGCCGAGGAAAAGAAGGATGACCGATCAGGATGTCAAGACTGGGGACAGGGGGGCAGCTCGGAGAGTTGAGACCCAAGCGTTGCCAGTCCGAAGGACCCCACGAAGAACGAAACAGGAATCCAAGCTTGGTCACTGCAAACTCGGGATGAATGCTCTTGTGGAACCACGGCAAGGAGTTTCCCATACTTTCCCACAGGGGCCGATCGAGTCAACCGCCGGATCCCTTGAGCATAGCCAGTCTCGGATGGAGGGAGGAACGGGGATGATAGAAGATCTCCATGATGAAGGGGAAACTGACGAGGAGAGGTGGAAGAGGTTGATGAAGTGTGAAGATGGCGTGTGGAAGTGCATGGGCTGTGGAGGAATACCATTTTCGGACCGCTGCACCCTGCAGCGACATTGCAAGACGTTGGTGCACGGTAAACGACGGGATACATCCGCAAGTCGGCGAGGTAGAGACGTGAAGTCGCTTGCCTGGCTCTTTGTACCGCGGGGGTGAGGTTTTCATCTTTGTGGTGTCGATTCATTGATGTGTCACATCGATGGACGCTTCTTAATCTCAGTTACACTCTTGTGCTAGATAAAGGATATACTACGAGTTGATCCGATAGATAGGTGGAAAAAACAATACGCACTTCGATCGTCATCCCCCCATGATACCAGAAGAGGTCAAGTTCCGAGTCATGGGTCATACGACCGGTTATTGATTCCACAACGCCTTGAGTGCCAGAGGCAATACTTTGGCCTGAGAGGCTATCATCTCAAAAATTTGCCTGCAGTTAGGCGATTGCGGATGATGGTTCGAACCAAGGTTGCGTTCACGTCCACACAGCGACTCGCGTTCTATTTGTGCACGTGATGCGCCTGTCACGGGCTAGCTCGAGCCTCATCTCAATTCGACAGGACTGAGAAGGCTTCCAGATGCGTCGAGCTGCCGAGAGCACCTGTACAGCGTGTCTATCCCATCAGACGCCACACGATCTGAATTCACGTCTACACCTCAATTCCTCGTCATATTCTTCGGTGAAGTCTGGGCATCAAAATATAATCGAGTGATCCGGCTAGCTTGTGGTGGGAATATGTGTGCGTGCGTGGGTCAAGACCCGTACGTGGGGTTCTTTTACTTTTCTTTGACTCTGCTGGCGCGATTGGGCGAGTGGCCCGGTCCATATGGGCATTTTGGTGCCGGAGTCGGAACTCGTCCTCATATCTTACTTTCTGTTGTCGCGGCGATCCACTCAACCCCAACTCTTCGCTTTATCGGGAGGCAATCGGACTGGTTGATTGTCCCCATACCTGTTTGCCTCTTTTTTTCTCCTGTTGCGACTCGAATGGTTCATGTTCGCAGCCTGGGTAACAGCGGAGCAAGACGTTTTCAGCGAATGGCAATACACGGTGCGTAATGGCGATAGTAGTCCGGAGCTGCCTAGAATTGAGAAAACATCTATTATATATACAGTGACGTAAAAGCAAGTAGGCAAATATATAGCAAGAGCAAACACGTGCCGAGCCGCAGCCACAATGCGAGTTCTGTCCTTACGTAGGACTCAAATAGAGAAAAAGAAGTGGCTAAGAAACCAGAGCTTCAGCTTGGTCTCGTACTCTGTCTAATTGAATGAATCTCGAACATTCTCATTTTATATTGAAGTTGATGTTCTCCAGGCACAAGACGGACTGCAAGAAGGCGAGCGAGAATAGAATTGGTCGAGAACAACATAACGTTTGATTTGGTGTGCATTGTCACAGCCTTCACGACTTCGGCTTGCGAAGTTTAATTTTAACCCCGTCAATCGCACGGTCCAATCGGTGGGCCATTCCCTGTGGTGTAAGATCGCGTCGGATTAGTGGAAGAACCTGATGAATAAACAAGAACGTACAGTAAAGAACAAACCCAGCCGGAAAAGGGTGCTATATTTTGCTGATGCCGTCCCCCCCGGCACCTGAGTTCCAGCCTCAAGTTTGCATGGAGGCTCGGGGCCGAGATTCACTGATACCTCTGGTTGAGGAGGAGACCAGTGATTTATTACGGGAGCAAATGTTATCGGAGACTGAAGAGGTAAACATCATTGCTCGGAGCGTCATTCAAGAACAGAGCATACATGGGGCCTCGAATCCGATCCGGAGTAGTTGTAAGAGTAACAAAGCGAGATAGGCTGTGGAATAAATATTGTCAGTGGCCAACTTCAAGGAGGAAAGTTATTGTCGTACCCCGTAGAGAGAAATGTCTCGATTGCCCAATGAGGGCCAAAAGAGGAAGAGATCGTAATCTTCATCTTGTTTTTGGACCGACTTCTCCCTGAAAACCATCTCTTTGCAGTTTTCCTGATTTACCTGAGACATCCTTCAGCTCGAAAGAGAAGGACGAAGATGTGGCAGGGAGACAAGATGAGTGTGACGGGGAATTACGAAGAATTTGGAGCATTTATATGGTGACGCGGTGTTTCGAGGAATGAATGGACAACCAAACCCGCGACATACAGTACTGAGCGAGCCATCAACTGGCGCCAGCCTAGATTCTTGAACCTTTTCTCTTCGCGCACCCACTCCTTTGGCCCCAGACTCATCTATCATCGCTCACTGTTGGCATCCTCGGCAAGAATGTCCCTCCAGCTTTCCTATGTGCTGGTCTCTGGTGCTTTCCCCACTCGCGTCCCTAACGAGAGATTGGTACTGGGTTAGCGCCGATCCTTTTTTTGCTTCCGTCAAAAAATTCAAACAACTTAGCGAAGACTATGCACACGTATTTCCGCCGCTGGCCTCTATACCAGAACAGCTGAAACAGGCGAGTTATCGTTACATGTCAATTTGATCTTGCGTCGCGATGGTCGTGACAATAGGAATGCTATAGCTGTGATCTGGGAGTATGTACCTGTTGGTTGCGCTGTCTATTGATCGCTCGGTCATCCATGTTTCCCGTCCGTCCGCAACACTTGGCGCGTACAAGCGCCGGTCGCCGGGCGGGGCCTGGATGGCAGACACGTGCCTATAAGCGGATGTCACGTAACTACGTGACATCGTGACAAGGACCGCACGCCGTGAACGATCGACAATGAGCAAGATACCTTCAAGTGGTGATCGAAATTTGTGCATGAAAGCACTCAAGACAGAAACGGCTTGCTTCTGTGACTGGACTGAGACCTGAGCGTGCAAGAGCTCTCTGGACTGATCAAGTCACTTGCTCCGCGAACAGGACGTTCAATTGGTCGTCCGGAGCGCAAGAACAAGTCAGAGTGATCAAGAGAATAATCCGGTGTGATTTGAAAACCGTAGCAAGTCGCAAGAAATCGAGAGAAGTCGCTTTACTTGGCTATTGTGCGCTCGGTACTGCCGTCAAGGTGCTGGCCATCCGGCTCAACGACAAGAATCTTGAATTATTGAGGGGCTGACTTGGCTACGCAATATGTTCAGGAGACTTTCCCCAACGCGAAGAAACTATTGAGGAAAAATTGCACCGCTATTTAGCGACAAACTTGACGGGGTCTATGCCGCACTCGAAAGCGCTTCGAGATCGTCTCGATATTGAAGGGACTACATGGAGGGAGTACAAGAGTGGCGTCAGCGATGCACTGAATGACAAGAACGACAGGTGAGTGACTTGAACAAGGCAAGGGAGAGCAACAAGGTGCAAGGGACAAGATGACAAGGTCAACACGGCCAGGCGGATTCTGACCGGTTGTGGTTGTCCCCGTCTTCCAATTTGGTCCCCCGCTCCGCTCATCTCGTGAGCCGCACTAGGGGCTCTCAATTTCTGTTCACTGTCCCGTTTATTCTCAACGATCATATTTTTATTTTTGCCCCCCTTCGATTTCTCATCATCCTCCAAGTGTCCTCCAAATCCTGTAGATCAAAGACGTTCTTTCCAGTGTCCCTGTACTCCTCACACATTCCCCGCCTTCCCCCCTCTCTTGTTTTTACCAGCGTAGCAAGGATGTCCCCCGGCTGCCCAACCCCCTACCACAAATACAAGCACAAGCTCTACCATAATATTTACTGTCTGTTTGACTCCCTGTAACTTAGGACATTTCCCCAACTTCTACGCGATCAGATTTATACGTCTGCCCCTCCTCAACCTCTTTAACCGCTTGTTCGCATGAGCTTTTTCTCCCATCATTCACTTCCGTCGTCAAACCGCCAGGAAGCGAAAGGCCCCACGTCTGCTTAACTCTCTTTCCCGTCCCCCTTCCAAATTCCCTCTTAGCCACTCGTCCCTAAATTCTACAAGGATCCTTTGGCGTCTCTCCCTACAAATTCGTGAAATATCGGCTTTTTTTTTCACCCTCCTGGTTCACAATCTCCGCCCGAGTGCCATAACCTTTCCGACTTTGGATCGACAGGAGCACATCCCCTTCCCCGATGCTCAATCACTGGCAGTCAGACTCTGGTAGGTGATAACCAACCTGGGCGAAGCGAAAAGACCCACGACGCACCTTTACATGTGGCGTTTTACCGTGAACCCTTTTGACCATCTCCCCCTTCCCCAACCCGCAGCAAGGACGAATCCCGGAGCCTGGGGAACAGGAGAAGTATTCTCGTATGTGTCCGACTTTTCTTCCACAACCGCCCTAACTTGTTTCCTGTGCCTCCCAACAAAGGCCCTGCAGTCCGCGTACTGTGTCCAATGGTTTATCGGTATGACACAAGTCCGTCCGCTAACGAAGAGAGAATGAACTGTAAAACTGGTGCGTCAGCTCCGACGCGTCTACGGTGCGACACTGCTCCATTCGCGTAAACGATTAACCTGACCGCTTGACTCCGAGCTCCAGACGAGTATTGCACGGCCCCCTCTTTTTGTTCAACTCCTACTCCGGTACTATGCAATGTTACACATCCCATCATGTGGACAATGGCTAGATCAAAAGAGAAATAAAATGCTTAAGTCCTAAGCACGTGATTTACCTGTCATTCGTTTTTCCTGTTCCGTGGACCGGGAAATAGGCTAACTTGCCTTGTTTAACACCGTCCAAGTCGATGTGGTAAGTCAAGCCATTTGCGGATGTTGGCATCGTCGTGATCAGCCCCACGAAGGCGTCGGTCACCGGCACGCTCCCGGAAAGCGTGATCGTGTCGGCGTGCCGAACGCTGGGAAGACTCTGCTCTGCTCGTTGACTGCTGGGCCGTGCTGGCCGCATGCGGAGCATCTTTAAACGTTCACGACCCTCAATTGTGTCGTTGGCATTGTGTATAGCACGGAAGGGGGCTTGTTCATCCGTTGAGGACGGTGCGGTCTGTGAAGAGGCCCGGGTGGGCTCATGGACCTTTTCTTTTAAACAGAGACCCTCCTGACTCCCCTTCTGATCCAAAGTATCTTTGCATAGCCCTTTTGTGAATTTCACCGAGTTACGAACTGCATTGCCATGTATACGGTAAAACGCATGTTGCGTCGCGGGGTACTAAACTACCGGCTTCCTGTTCTCGATACCTCTCGCATAACGCATACGAGCTTGCGTCTCGCACCGTCGCCCACTTTGCAGTGCGTGCATCTCCCCTTGCCCTCTTCGCTCTTCATCGGGGCCATGCGCCAAATAACGACAATTGCACAGGAGGTAAATGGTGTCAGGTACTGATTAGATGGGGTGCATAATAAGGCCCCTTTTACCAACCGAGAATTCTTGAATCTTGAACTTGAACTTGGATTTCGGGATTTTCCAGGAGTGACAGGAGTGACAGGAGTGATGTAAGTGATATGATGTATATAATAAATTAATATGCAATTTTTTTTGTTGTCATTTGCATATTCACATATTTGGGGTTACACATGATGTGTCAGCATCAAACTTGGAGTCGAGCAGTCCAACTAGTACTCGAGCTCAACATCTGGGTGCTTGCAGCCCCATTTTCACCAGAGCTGCACATACAAAATTTGCACAAAGATGTGCACCCACACATTGGTGACACATATTCTGCCTTATGACATGCTTGCAATATTCCACTTGGAAGGAGTGGAAGGAAGGGTTAGAAAAAATATTTTACATATCACATGTAAACCTGGCAAATCACACTGGAACACCAGCTTCTTAACTTCACACCAGCTTCTTAACTTCACACCAGCTTCTTAACTTCATACCACCATCATGCCCACCAGGCAAACAATCCCTCTCCCAGCCTTTCTCCCCTTCCCTGGGGAACAACTCCGAAACCTACTACCCCCCAACCATGACTCTTTGGCTAGTATACTTGGGCTCGCCCATGCCTATCTAAAGCATCTGCATCCCTCTAAACTCACCCATCCGGACAAGTCAATGAAGGCCTCTGCACACCTCCTGAAGCTCTTCCTGAATGATACTCTAGTCACTGCCCTCCCCTTAGGGCACCACCCACAATCCACTGCCCCTACCAGAGAACTTAACTCACTCCAGAACCGCCTCACCAGCCTGGAGACCACACTTATCAATCTCACTCAGGCTTCAGTCGACGTGAGAAAGGAAATCAAAGCCCTGCCCAAAAACACCACAACACCCGCCAAGGCCAAAGTCCCATTGACCCCAGCCTCTAACACCACTCCCACATACGCAGCCAAGGCCTCCCTTCCCCCCCGCCCTAGTGCGGTCATGAAGACATCTGCTTACACCTGGCCGGCCTCCCTCCGCCCTAACCCCACGGACATATGCGCCACCATCAACTCTGCCTTACGTTCAACCAACAACAACCAAGTCCACGTGTCTGCCGCAAGGTGGACACAAAAGGGTAACCTAGTGATTTGGGGTGGTCCGAATACCACGGCACACAACCTCATGACCTCCCTCCCCGCAATCTCCGAGGCCCTGCAAGCCTCCCTCTCAGTCAACTCCATCTCTGCACCCCAAGAACCCCCACCAGTGCGACCAAATGTCAAATGGTCCAAACTTACAATAAACGCTGCCCCAACTGGCAAAACTAACACAAGAGAAGCATACACCCCACAGGAGTGCCACCAAGCACTCCTGGCTGAGAACCCCACCTACGTCACCCTCACCATTACCCAACCCCCTTCATGGGTTAGGCCCCCATCAACTTATGCCCCAGGCGTGCACTCCTCCCTCTCAGTCTCCTTTGAAGACCCAGATGGCACAAAGGCCCAGGCACTCCTTCGCTTACGCACCCTACACATGCTTGGGCATGTGGTAACCCTAAAGCGCTGGAGAAGCAACCCACCAAAGAACATCAACAAGAAACACCCCACCCTGAAATGTCCAACCCTCAACCCAATTGGCGCCACTCCCACCCCAAGCGCTGCCAACTTCTCGCCCAGCCCCACTCCCCCTGCCCCAACATCCTTCACCGGACTGGCCTTCGCGCCCTTCAGCAGAACACCAACTGCCCCCATGCTCTAGACACATGCATCTGTGCTGGAGACACAGTCAAACCCTCCCACACAATGCGTGAGCAATGCTCCACCCCCTAACTACACTGGACAATAGGCTTTTTGATCGTGTGTTTTCGCTCGTGTTTTTGCCGCCCCCACGTACAACTCCAATCCCCTGCACCTTCGACCTGAGCTGGTTCCCCATGCTCTGGCCCCCTTTTTTTGTCCTTCTCATTCGAGCACGAAACCTGCTCCCCTATCCCTATATATGCAGAACGGTAGGAAGTCATAGGTTACTTTTAGTGTTTTGGGCTGGGCACAGTGCGTGATAAGCTAGCTCTTAGGTACCCAGGGACCGCCCATGTACTTAGTTTATAAAGCGGTATACAAAAGCGAATTCAAAAAAATCACACTGGAAAATAACTCATATTTGAAATGGACTCATATTAGTTTATTATGTCACTTACATCACACCTGTCATTCCTGTCACTCCCGGAAAATCCCAAAATCCAAGTTCAAGTTCAAGATTCAAGAATTCTTGGTTGGTAAAAGGGGCCTAAAGAACTCATCAATCCTGCCTAGGTCCTATCCCCAACGACGGACAGCCACAGGGTGATCAGAAAGTGTTCGCCTGGCGACGAATCCCTCCATATATATTGGAACGGATTCCGATAACTGGAGGTCGCTCAAGAAGATGTTATGTAGAGCGGGCAAGACTTCTGTGACTCTTTCTTCTTCCGCGAGCTCTTCCAGCGCTTGGCAGATATGTCGTGCGGCTTGATGGGATAAGCGCAGATCTTTCACAGCAGTAAACGGGGCGAGGAGTTCCAGCCATTGTGTGATTTCCATGTCATCTTTCCAGTGTGATTGAGGAGCACCGTCCGTGATGTCGAGCTGAACGAGTCTGGAGAGAAGGGGAAAGGATGGGCTGCAGACCTGGGCCAGCAATGCAAGCTGCCAATCCAACTCTCTGCACCTGATTTCCAACGAGAACTCCGGAAACCGATTTGTGCCTCTGAAAATGGAAAGTTGGATTGCACGAGCGGAAGTGCGCACAATTGCTCTGTCAGATGATGTCTTGAACCATTCTGCGTGATCGATGAACCGGTGGAGATGTGGGAGGACAAAGTCGAGGTCCATGAAGAATACTATGTGGTGTTTGTTGATAAGAGGAGCCTCGACTTGGGCCAGTGAGGCCTCCAAGTACTCGTGAACGCCGCAGAACACGAGAAAAGTGAGAGCGGGGAGAACAGAGCGTGTGAGCGGAGGTGGAGGTCGACTTGCCGGATATCGAGGTGATTGGAATTCAAGGTAAAAGGTTTCAAGTCTGGACATGACCGACAGGGCGGTGACCAAATCCTGGGGGGGGGATGTAACCGGAATCGGGAATATTGAAAAGGCGAAGAACGACAAGTTGATTGGCAGACAAAAGTAGTTTAGGGATTCCTAGAAATGCTCAACGAAAGATATCGTACAAGTGGGGCGGATCCGCCCAGGAACGAATCGGGAAGGAACGTCGCAGTGCTGTCTTGTACCCAAAACAGCAGAGATGTCAGCTCCGGCAATGATTTCTGCGTCGCCGCCACGAATCTTTCCCAATGTGATGTTGGAATGTGAAATAAACGGATTTGACATATGTGATGGCGATGCTCCGACTCGAGGGCATCGACTATGTTTTCCCAGGATTTCGACGAGAATACACCGTGGCTTATCACCACCGGCAAAACTGGCCAGACGTCCAGCATCTCAGACATCGGTCTTATTCCTGTGTACTCAAGTCGCAGGCTCAAGCGAATTGGCGATGAAAACACGGCACATCGCCATCTTTGACATACATGGACCAGTGTATGCCATCCGTTTGTCCGTATGGGCCGGCTATTCACATAGAAATGGAATATTTCCACGAGAACATCATCGGGGAGCGTGTTGATTCCCACCCGGTCTAAAATCGACTGGTCAGTGGTCGTCATGGACAACGAGCAATAAAGACACACGCTGGCGATGTTCACAAGGACTTGCTACTTGGGAGGGACCACCGATCAAAGTCGAGGAGCGGGGTGTGGAAACCAATAATGACTGGACGAAGCCATTGAGTAATAAGGAGACTTGATAACGGAGTCGCCGGACACGACTAAGTGAGATTAGTGACTTCAGGCATGGTGACACTTGCTCGACGTACATGCGAAAACTCATCAGTTAGGATGTAGCGTCCGGGGGCAAGGTGATCGTCTGGAATACCCACGAGCCCAGCAGAGCAGTGGCACTCTTGGTAAGTGCGCTAGTCGCCCATACCCTGCCCTGGACATAGGTTTACACCGCAGTTGGCCTCGTGAGCAACGCACATATCACCCAGCACGGACAGCGCTAGCATTAGCTTATCACTGAGAATGGTAACGCCAGGAGCCGCAGAGAAAAGGGATGGGGCCAACAATCGGAGTCTCTGGCGGCCGCCTGCCTCTGAACTCATGTATTTCGTTCCGATTTGCGCTCTACACTTTCTACAATGAACGGAACGGACGACGTTCATATCCTACCACGTGCAGTGTGGTGGTCACCCCATGGGAGAGGTAGCGGCGGACGATGCACGCGATTTCATCCTTTTTTTTTTCTGGCTTAGGCGAGGTGGTGTCCATGTTGAACAGAACTAGAAGTCCTCATCTCTTACTTCCTATTCACCTTGCGGCAGCGAAGATCCAGCCAACCATGCTCGCCTCAACATGAAATTTTGAATAAAAAAGAACTATTCCGAAACCAAGGAATCAAGTGGAATGGAGGGAGCGGTCGTAGTTATGTCAACATCTATGCTGTTCGAAATTTCTTACCAGACTCTCAGCCTAAGAGTTCCCTCGATCACCTTATCTACCCGCAGGTATGTGCAACTCGTCTCTCTCTCTTACCCCAAAACACCGTTGTATCCAGGCAGGCAGAGGTGGCAACGGCTGTCTCGCTTTCCACCGCGAGAAGTTCAACCCGCATGGCCCACCATCGGGCGGTAGCGGCGTCTGAGCTGGCGATGTCTACATTCTCCGAACCAACATCTCGTCCATCCCTTCGCAAGTACGAGACGATGCTGGTGGTCAGGGCACAACATGGCTGCGCCGGTACCCCAGTCATCCTGCGGGTGCCCCTAAGCACAGTCGTGCGTGAGGTCCCACGCGGTGATCCACGGTGTGTGCGAGATGAGTGGGAGGCTGAGGATGACTCATACGCCGAGCTCGACACAGAAGAGCGCCGGGAGCGCTACTGGGTGCACTACCACGTACGAGGACGACAAGCCGTTCGGACAAGCAGAGTGTGACCTCTGGCGTGCGGAGCGAGAGATGCGCAATGCGAGGCGCCGGCACGATGTCGCGCCTCTCTCACTGGACCTCGACCGCATGTCACCGGAGACAGTCGCGCGCCCGCTCGATGCGCCGCTCGCGTCAGCCCGGCACGCTAATCGCATCGGGTGTTGCGCCGGGGGTGCGGGAATCCTCATTTCCCATCGACGACGAACCCTGTCGCCCAAGTTCGCGACGCGCGGGCACGAGCTCGAGCGTGCGACTCTCGAGCTCGACTTGAAGTTATTATTCGCGAACGTCGACCTCGTCGGCGCGCCGAACGCGGGGGGAGAGAGCACGCTGTTCGGAGCACCAATGCTGGTACGCGTTCACGACTCTCGATCCGGTTCGTTCGCGTCGCGGAGGACGGCTCGTTCATCGGTGGTGAGCACGGTACGGCCTATGACGAGACGGTGGTCGAGCAGCGGCGCGAGCACGAGCTCATGGAGAGCGGGCGACACGCGGACACTCTGATTCGCGATCAGATTCACCATCGCCGACAATCCCGGGGCCGATCGAGGGCGCGTCTGATAACGTTGCGCCTTGGACGCTCGTTTCTGTGATCTATGGAGCGCTTGTTGCGCTTGTCTACGCTGTGGATCTTTCCGGTCCTGCGCCATGGAACGAGCTTCGCATGCTGAGGGAAGAGTTGGACAAGTACGAACGCGGGAAGAGCAGAAGCGCCCGGATGGTGATTGCAACCAAGGCAGACCGCCTTCCTAGTGACGGCGATCCGGAAGACGTGTGCCCTGTGCGGATCTCGCACTGCTGGAAAGAATTTGTGCAGCGTGGTACGCAGGCCCGTGGACACATGTGAAAGAGGCGAAATCAGAGACATTCCTCTTAACCAAGGTACCACAGTCATAATTCACGTTGTTCTACATCTTCAATACACACTGTCTTGTTCATGGACTTTGTGGATTCTGCCCTTTCTCAATCCAATCGCTCCAACAGCTTGTCCTTCGCACTCAAATACCTCTCTCGTGTCCCTTGCACAACCTCCTGACTCATCGTCCAGCCCTGTCCGTCCGGGCCGTCTTCGAGACCCTTTCGGAAGCCCTGAGCGGTGAGCCAGTCGCGGAGATACTGCTTGTCGAAGCTCGGTTGCCCGCGACCGGGAGTGTAACCCTCCTGCGGCCAGTAGCGCGAAGAGTCTGGCGTGAGCGCCTCGTCGATAAGAACCAGCTCGCCGTCGATGAGCCCAAACTCGAACTTTGTATCCGCGATGATGAGTCCCCGCGTCGCGGCGTGCTCCGCGGCGGCGACGTAGAGCTTCACTGCGACGGCAGATATCCTATCATACAGACCTTGACCGATGAGCGCGGCGGCTGCAGGGGGGTTTGATTTTGGGATAAGTCTATCAGTCGCGGGGGAGGTGCTAGCGTGACCGGAGGGTGGGGTATGCACGTCACCTCTTTCTGGGGAAATGTTCTCGTCATGTGCTCCCTGTTCTGCCTTTGTGGAGGGCGTAAAGAGCGGTGCGGGGAGCTTCTCCGATTCCTGGAGGCCATCGGGCAGCGGGATGCCGTGAACGGTACGGGAGTTTTTGTACTCGGCCCAGGCAGAACCTAGAAAAACATGCAGCCATGTACTAGACACGATGTTGCTAGATACTGACCGGTGATGTAGCCGCGCACGATCGCCTCGAGGGGTATAACCTCGGCCTTCTTGACGAGGATGGACCGACCGCGTAGCTGTTCCCTGTGCTGGTGCACTTCCTCTGGCATCTCCTCGATGAGCGAAGTGACGACAGTGATTCGGTATAATGCTCTTTAGCTTGTCGAACCAGAAGAGCGAGAGCTCTGTGAGGACGCGACCTTTGTCCGGAATACCCTTGCGATAGGAAGCGGTCATCAGGAAAAGCAAGGGGTTAAAACTGGGGAACAATAGTTTACATTCTTTAGGATGACGTCGTAGGCGGATATGCGATCGCTTGCGACGAAGAGGAGGTGCTCTGGCAAGGACGTCGAGTAGATGTCACGGACCTTGCCCTTTGAGAGCAACTTGAGGTTAGGGATGTTCGAATCGATCAGGGTGGTCGTCATGAGCCAGCAACCATCTCGTCCGTTGCAGGGGATCGAATTTGAAGGAACAGAGTGTGCACCGCGGATCAGATTAGCTGCTCTACTCTCATTTCTACCATTGGGTCCCCTTCATTTCGACCTTTTAACCAAGGACCCTTCTTATCTCTGCATAGCACTTTTGTGAATTTCACCGAGTTACAAACTGCATTTCCACGCATGCAATCGTTGCCTGGCGGGGCACTACTAGAACTTGAATGCCGACCTCCTGTTCTTGATAGTTCGAGCGTGAGAGTAGCTTTGTTCAGGTGGGACAAAAGATTCGACTTGCCTCCTCTTCGCTCGAGGCAAGCAACTTATGCGGCGCAATCGTATAACTACTGCGAATTTCTCAAACATCGAAGCATCTCACTGCAACTTCTTTGCGGCGCGCCCTTCTGAGGTTACCGTTTCGCCCCCATCCATCCGGGCCCTGCGCCAAGTCCATAGGAGGACGACCATCGACCTACCGGGCGACCCGGCGAGAGCTGGCCAATCTTACGACGAGGGCTGCTTCCATGTCGTAAGGAAAACCAGAGAGGTTTATTATTATGCCTGTGGAAGGACTTCGACAATTCATTCTAAAAAAAAATGTGGCGGTCGTAGTTTGTAGATTTGGAGGCCATCTCACGACCACTGGCACGCCGAGTCTGTCTGACTCATTTTTGTAAACCTAAACGCCGGTGCCCCCACCTCCGTTTTGAGAAGACGAATGATCGGAAATATTCTCCGGGCGCCGCGTCGTGACACGTAAAATTTGGATTGTGGCATGGGGCCTCGGGTGAGGCTCGACGCCCACTGTATGTTCAATTGATGCGCATTCACAGAGCACTCCGGAATTTGAGTCTACGTTTGTGAGGCTTATAAGAGTATGTCTGAGAGATAACTGGAAGAAATCGGTGATCCGCCACACCATTATGATTCATTGCATTTGACTGGTACATGTGGCAACCTCGAGGTATGCGTCAAACCCTAGGATCCTGCCTGACAGCCCTGCGAAAACCTGCATAGCGTTCCACTGCCACAATTCCCAGGTAGGAAGGGACAGTTATGGCATCCGACTATTCAGGCGGTCATATAAATCATAATGGCTGGGGACAACGCGGTGACCACAATGTATCCCCTTTACCACCACAACCCCGCAATCCGCCATGGAGAAGCAATGCCCCATTCTGACATGCCGCTGCCCACGCTCAAGGTCAGTGTTCTCTGCAGCGAACCTAGCACATGGCTGAACATACCGAACACCAGGATGTCAACCAAATTTCCCGTTGGGAACACTACCCGAAGCAGTTTGGTACGGACAATGAAGTTCAAGTAAGCCACCACCGGCCTATGTGGAGAAGTTTGCTCACCATAAGACACATTAGGTGATCCCGATCTATCAAACCTCCTCTCGAGCAGCAGGGCCACCTGCCATAATGCCACGAGCTTACGAGCGATCTGTATGTGCTCTGTTTAAGAAACGATCCCCGAGGTTCACGTTGGATTCTAGGGTTTCAGTTGGCCGATGGCACCAGTTGGCATGTTGGCATGGCCTGTGGCCCATCCGAATAATAATGGCCATGGCTCCATCCATCCATCGCCATCCGTGTCTACCTATCCCCTCTCACTTACCGGCACTGCAACTGTTTCATCCGCGGCCCCTCATCCGGTCGATGAAACGATTCCCGAATACCTTCCTGGCCTGCAAGATTGGTCAGATGAGGAATTCGCCGATATTGCGGCAAACATGATAAGAGAAGGCTGGGCGCTTCGAGAGAAGCGGCAGAGGGAGGCCAATGAAGGTCTTCAACAGAGACAAGATCCACCGGAGCCGGATCTGGGACCTCAACTCTGCAGCCTGACGGTAGAATGCGAAGTTCGAGCGCAAAGGATGACGTAGATGCAAGACAGCCGAAGAAAATGAGAATAACCGAGACTGGGGACAGGGCGGCAGCTTGGAGCATTGAGACCCGAGAGGTGCCAACCCGAAGGACCCCACCTAGGAAAGAAGACAAATCCAAGCTTGGCCACGGCAGACTCGGGATAAAAGCCCCTGTGGTACCACTGCAAGGAGTTGCCCTTCCTTTCCCACAGGGGCCGATCATGAGGTCAACCCCCAAATCCCTTGAGCGTGGCCAAGCTCGGACGGAGGAGAGAGCGGCGATGATAGACGATCCCCATGATGAGGAGGAAACCGACAAGGAGAGATGTGAGAGGTTGATGAGGTGCGAGGATGGCATTTGGAAATGCATGGGTTGTGGTGGAAAGCCTTTTTCGGACCGCAGCACCCTGCAACGACATTGCAAGACGTTGGTGCACGGTAAACGACGCGACATGAGACCGTGCCCATATTGCGACAAGGAATATCCACGAATTAGCTCGGTCAACAGACACATCAAGAAAATGCATCCGCAAGTCAGTGAGGTAGAGACGGGAGGTCGTGTGTTGGCTCTTTATACTGGGGGAGAGTAACGTTTTCGGGAAATGCCTTGATTTGTATCTATTGTACACGCACGTTGATCCGATTGATGGGAGGGAAAGAAAAATCGCACGTACCTCGATCGTTATCGGGTTTCAAACCATAAGATGGATGAGTAATAATCGTCTTAACGTGGTTAGATGGAGGATACCAGAAGACATCGACCAGGGAACAACTTGGAAAACGTGCTGGTCCGGTTGGTCCGTCACGCGCCACGTGGCTGCATGCACATGAGGGTCAAAAGGCCTACGCATGTCTTTAGCCGACAAACTGAGCCGATGAAATGACACATGTGAAGCAGTCCCCACTTATTAATAAACTTGCAAGCGGTGAATTGACATATAGAAAATCTCAAAATCTCCACAAAGCGTCGAGATGTACCTTTCGCCGCATGAGCTAGGTGGGGGACGTGAGCAAATGTGCTAGGGTAAAGCTCGGGGGCTTCCGCTGGGCCGTGCTCTGTCTAACGAATCTCAAATACTCTCATTCATAATAAAGTAGATTTTCTGCAGGCACAAGACAGCAAAAAGGGAGCGAAAACAGACTCAGTGGAAGTCAAGCAAGAACGACAAAACATTTTGTTTGGCGGGTATTGTCACAGCGTTCACAACTTCGGCTTGCGAAGCTTGCTTTTGACCCCTTTTATCCCACGGTCCAATCGGTGGGCTATTTTCTGTGGTATGATATCGTGTCAGATTGGCCGAAGAAACCTAGTGAAGAAAGAAACAAGGACGTGCCGAGGCGAATGAACCCAGCTTAAAAAGGGTGTTATATGATGCCGTGCCCCCCGGCAAGTGAGTTCCGGGCTCAGGTTCGCATAGACGCACGAGGCCGAAATTCACTGATGTTTCTGGTTGAGGTGGAGGTTGAGGCGGAGATGGCCAGTGATTGACCATGGGAGCGAATGTTATTGGAGACTAAAGAGATAAACATCATCGTTCAGAAAGTCATTCAAGAGAGCATACTTGTGGCCTCGAATTCGACTCGGAGTAGCTGTAAGAGTAACGAAGCGAGACTGGCTGTGGCATAACACTGTCAGTGCCAACTTCGAGGAGGAACGTAATTATCGTACCCCATAAAGAGACGAGACATCGCGATTGTTCAGGGAGGGCCAGAAATGGAAGAGATCGTAGTCTTCATCCTGTTCGTGGATCGGCTTCTCCCCGAAAACCCTCTCTTCACAGCTTGTCTGATTATTCTGAGACATCCTTCAACGAACAGAAGGACGGCGATGTGGTAGGGGGACAAGATGAGACAGACGGGGAATTACGAGGGATCTGGGCATTTATATGGTGACGCGGTGTTTTGAAGAATGAAATAGACATCCAAACCCGCGACATACAGTACTGGGCGTGCCATCGAGTGGCGCCGGGGCCTAGATTCTTGCACCTTTCTCTCTTTGGCCCCCCGACTCATCTATCATGGCTCATTGATGTACTCTCTGTGAAGCATTCTCCGCAGAGGGTCTTCCAGCTTTCCAGGGCGCTGTTCTTTGGTGCTTTCGCCACTCGAGTCGCTAACTAACCACAGACTGGTGCTGAGTTAGCGCCGTCCTTTTTTTCGAATTTTGCTTCCGTCAAAATCCAAAACAAGGTAACGACGATCCGATCCAAGAGCCCGTTCGCGCGGATTTCCCGTTTATTTGTACACCAGAACAGCCAGAACAGGCCGGGAGTGTTGTTGCACGGATTCGGTCTCGTCTTGCGACGCATGTCGTGCCAACGGGAATGCTTCAGCTACTAGAAGAATGGGAGGCACGGCGGCGACTCCATTTCCCTCGTTTCCACCTTGGTACATCCGCTCTATCGATGGTTCAGTCATTCCTCGTTTCCCGTCCGTTGCACCTCACGCTTGCGCTCATGCGCGTACAAGCGCCTGGTGCCGGGCGGAGCAAGGATGACAGACACGGCCCTATAAGCGGATGTCACGTAACTACGTGACACCGTGACAAGGACCGCATGTCTGCCGTGAACGATCGACAATGAGCAAGCCACCTTCAAGTGGTGATCAAAATCTGTGCGTGAAAACATTCAAGACGGAAAAGAGCTTGTTCTTGTGACTGGACTGAGACTTGGGCATGCAAGAGCTCTCTGGACTGATCAAGTTACTTGCTCCACGAAGAGGACGTTCAATCAGTCGTCTGGAGCGCAAGAACAAGTCAGAGTGATCAAGAAACATGAAGAGAAGAATGCGGTGTGATTTAAAAATGTCGCAAGTCGCAAGAATCCAGAGAAGCTCCTTTACTTGGCTATTGTGGGCTCGGTACTGCATTCAAAGTGTCAGCCATCCTGCTCGACGACAAGAATCTTGAGTTGTTAAGAGGTTTTCCTTGGCTACGCCAGACGTCGAAGGAGCCCTCGGTCTTCCCCGACACGAAGAAACCACCGGGAAGAAATTTGCACCGCTATTTAGCGACAAACTTTGACGGGATCTATGCCGCACTTCGAAAGCCCCTCGAAATAGTCTCGACATCGGAGGGACTACAAGAGGGAAAGGAATGATGCGCTGAATGGCAAGCGAGACAAGGGAGTGATTGGAGCAAGGGAAGGGAGGGAACAAGATGCAAGGGCAAGGTGATCAACCATGGGGTGGATTCTAACCGGCTGGGTTGCCCCCTCTTCAAAATTTTGGTGCCCCGCTCCCCTCCTTTCTCTCCGTCGTTGAGCCAGCCGCAAACGGCGTATTCGTGCTCAGGGTTAGGGGCTCTCGTCCTATTCACTGCCCCGTTTTCTAAACGATCCTCTTATTTTATTTTTCTCTTCCGTCCTGAGTACCCCTTCGATCCCCCTCAAGTTCTCCAGAGCCTTGTACCGTATCCAAGGACGGTTCTTTCTAATCTCTCTCTCATTTCCCGTCCTCCCCCCTCTCTTGTTTTCACCCTGCCTCGCAACGATAATCCCCGTCCCTAGCAGCTCCCACCCCTACCTCGAACACAAACTCCAACGCAATGTCATTTCACTGACCGCAAACACAAGACATTTCCTCGCCTTCTACTCCTCTTCAGCATCCGCCCCCAGACTCTCAAGTTCCATACTATGCTGATCGAAGTTGTACGTCTGCCCTCTATTCGCGTGACCCTCGAGGTCAGGTTATTTATTGTAGAATTGGGAACTTGTGTTGGACATCGCGAAATTGCGGGGGTTCCGGGGAAGGCCAGAAAACGAAAGGTTCCACACCTCTCCCCCCGTCTTTCTCGTCCCCCTTCGATTTCCCATCCAGCTACTCGTGCTGAAATTCCATTCTCAATCATTTGGCTTCTCCCCTCAACAGCCTTGTCGTGCCTGCCAAACATTGGTATTTTTTCACTCTCGTGGTTCACAATCTCCCTCGCTCGAGTTGTCGCCACCTTTACAACTTTGGATCATCAGGAGCATGTCCGCTTCATATCCGATCCTCAAACAGTTGGACATCTGGTAGGTGATAATTCACACGGTAACCTCTATGCGATGCGGACAGACCGCCGACGCAATGTAAAAGTGGAAGTACATGTGGCGCCCTACCACCAAGCCGATTGAACATCTCCCCCTTCTGCCACCCGCAACCGGAATGTGTCAACCCCTGAACCTGGCGAAGTATCTCTGTCATTTTAATTGATTTTTTCCACAGTTAACCGACCTCGTTTCCGTACATCTCAAGTCACCCTTGCGGTCTGCTTACTGGGTCTAATGGTTTATAAGCGTAACACGAGTTTGTCAAGCATGTCACTAACGAAGTGAGCATGAAGTGTCTCACTCTTGACACGAAGAAAGGTAGAATAGCAACACAGAGAACGTGTTGTGTGCCAACGACCTTCACCTAGGAAAAGTTGCTCACTTGATTAGAACTTACTCTCGACCTTTACGATTATCAGTGACTTTGATAACTGATTTATCATGAAGTAGCTTGTAATCGGGCAGACCCAAAAATGATAACCAAAGTTATAATACAAATAGAATTTGATTATATAACCGGTCAATTATAATGACCTCCGACATACGGTCTCCGGATCTCACCGTGCCTGTCCGAGACTTGCTGCACAGACAATTACGAGGACACTCGGGTCGTCTTGATAAAAAGACAATTGAAGTCACAGTTGCAGTTGACATCACTCCGTCTCCACGTATGCCCCGTCCGACGCCGATCGACGCATACCCCACAGAAACGTCTGACCAGCAGGCCGACACCGAGGATATCCTCCAGAGGCATGTCCCGCTCGACGACCGTGGTTCAGGCGGACGCGTCCTGAACAAAAGGGTGCACCTGGAGTTCCTCGTACGCAACCTCGCCCAGGGCTTCCCAGCGCGCTACGTGAGCCAGGACGCCAGCCAACCGTGGCTCATGTTCTGGACGCTGCAGTCGTTTAGCGCGTTGCAGATCGCCATCGACCCTGACGGCAAGCAAAGGTGCCCGAGTTTTCTTTTTGTTTTCTGCGTTCTCGTGCCGCTAGGGTTGCCGCGTACTGAGCGCCTTGGTGCTTAGGGCAATCGATACCATCATGCAGTGGCAGCACCCGGACGGTGGATTCGGTGGCGGGCCAGGGCAAGCGGCACATCTACTCCCTACATACGCGGCTGTGTGCTCCCTCGCCATCGTCGGTCGCCCTGGCCCTGGAGGCGGCTGGGACCAGATAGACAGGTGCGCTAGCTAAATTATGTCCACCTAACACCTCCCAATGCGACCGGAAGGGACAAGTTGTACCAGTGGTACATGTCACTGAAACAACGAGATGGATCCTTTATTGTCTCCACTCATGGGGAGGTGGACGTTCGGTATGGTCACGCTTCCTCGGCGAGCGAACTCTCGTTTCTTTTTCTCACTGTCTCTGATTCGGATAGGGGCATCTACTGCCTCCTCGCCGTCGCGCTCTTGCTCGACATCGTCAAACCCGGGCTCATCGAAGGCACCGCAGGCCTTCATAGCATCCTGCCAGACGTATGAAGGAGGCTTCTCTTCTGCGTCACACCCATGCTTCACGGACGATGGTGTCCTCGCGGCTCAGAGACCGAGCCTCGGTGAGGCGCACGGAGGGTACACGTTCTGTGCCCTCGCGTCGTGGGTGTTACTGCAGCCGTATATCTCGGCGAGTGAAGACGCGCCGCGCATAGACGTGCGCCGCTTGCTACGCTGGCTCGTGCACATGCAGGGCTCGGAGGTCGAACTCGGTGGCTTCAAGGGGCGCACGAACAAGCTTGTGGACGGGTGCTATTCGTGGTGGGTCGGCGGTGCGTTTGCGCTGCTGGAAGCTCTGGGAATGTCTCCGAGCGTTCCCGCCTCTGTGCCTGTGCATGAGAACGAGACCGCTTCAGACGCGAGCCCGCTGGCGGAGAACGGGTGGGACGATGCGGATGGTGTGCTATAATAAATGGCAGCTGATACGTCCTTCCCTGTGTTCATGACGTTCCCAGATTCGTTTTTCAACAGGCAGGCCTTGCAGGAGTACATACTCCTTGCCGGGCAGCATCCAGCGGGAGGTCTGCGCGACAAGCCACCAAAGTATGATGACAACCCGATCGACGATTTCGACCTTGTTGATGCCATATTTAGGAATCCGGATGCTTATCATACCGCATACTGCATTTCCGGCTTGTCCGCAGCCCAGCACCATGTGCATCCTTCTCCCACACGGAGGGAGGAGGTGCGCGAGGCGTGGCAAGGCGAAGAGGGTGTGCGTGCGACTGCCTTTGCCGAGGCTCTCTGCTGGGTAGAAGAAGATGGTGTCTCTCACGTACTCGGCCCTGCTGCGAACCGAATCGTACGTCGTCCTCTGCTTTTTTGGAGGGGTTTCCATTTTTCTGAGCGAGTTGCAGAACGCGACGCACTCATTATTCAATCTGACAATCACGCACACCGAAGGAATAATGGCACATTTCTACGCCCAAAGCGTCCCGAAACACGTATCGAAGCCACCACGAGAATAGCAGCCGAGAGGGCGCGATGTGCCAGTGATTTTATTACGAAAAGTTGTGTTTTTAAAATCCTTGGATTTTTGTACGTTACGGCAACGGCCGCGATATAAGTGTAAATTGTGGCCACGTGCTTCGTCGTTCAGAGCCGCACAACTCGAGATTGTTGAGAGAGAGAATCACAGTAAAGCCTGACAACATCCCTGGAGACCCCCTTTGCCTCCTTCAAAGTCTCTCTCAATGTCCTACGATCCGTACGAAGAAGACTCGCGCTTCCTTTCTGCTCCGTCCTCGTCTCCAAGGAAGTCACCGTCAAAACATGCCCTATCCCGCAACAGGTCAAACGCCTCCCTCCGTGGCGGCACCTCATCTCTCGCGCACGAGCTTGGCCGTGGCTCTTCTCCCGGAGCCAACGACCGGATCGAAGCTTCTCGCGGAGGAATTCGGCATCGAGTACGACGAGGGAGCCGAGGGGATCGACGGCTTACCCCCAGACGACGTCGGCGTGCCCACGTTCGCGGTCAATGGTGATCTGGACCCCTCCATGGCCCTCGACGCCCCCTCGTACTCTACCACGCCAGCCACAACGGACAACGACGACGACAACGACGACGCCCCGGACCCGACGTTCCACGACCACCATCCAGCGCCGCGCTCGCGCGGCGGCCGGTGCCGACGGAGCAGCCAACCGGACGCGGACGCCATGGCCCTCCTCTCGCAGAACCTCGCGTCGACCGAAAAATTCCTCGCGCACCTCCGACGGCTGGACGCGGACGGCTCGGCGCCGCTCGCGCTCGAGACGCTCGCGGTGGACATCATCACCCGGCTGAACGAGACCGCGCGCGATCGCGAGGAGCAGGTCCGCGAGCTTCTCAAGTACGAGCGCGAATTCCAGCGCATCGCGAGCGAAGTCGGCGGCGCGGACGCGCTGGCGAGCCTCGACGCGCTCGAGGACGCCCACGGGCTGCTCGCGCCCTCGTCCTCCCCCTCGTCCTCCCCTCGTCCTCCTCCTCGTCGCCCGTCGCGGCGCGCGACCCGTCAGGCGCGCTCTCGCGCCAGCTCGACACCGTCGCCGAGGAGGAGCCGCCGTCGGCCAACCACAACAACGACTGGGAAGTCGATCCCGACGCGCACCTCCACCCGGACGTGGACGGCGGCGCCGAGTCCGACGTGGACCCCCTGGACGTGGACGGGAGCCGCCCCTCGCCCCTCAAGGACTCCTTCGTCGGCCTGCTGCCGATGCCGCAGCAGCAGCCGCCGCCGCCGCCGCCGCTACCGGTGAGTGGTTCGGGGACCGTGACGCCCGCGAGCGCGATTCCGCACCTGGCGCACCTGCGGACGCACACCGCGTCGCTGGTCTCGAGCTTGACGTCGCTCTCGGAACACGCGCAGGTGAACGGGGCCGCGACGACTGAGGCTGGGCGCAAGATCCGGGCCTTGAAAAACAAGCTGGGCGGGTGGCGCACGGATTGGGATAGCGCGGAGCGCAGCCGCACACGCATCGATCGATGGGAGAAGGGCGGCGACGATGACGGCACACGGCGCGTAGATGGCCGGGTCGTCGTGGCGGAGCATTTGCGTGAGTTTGAACGCGTACTTTTAGAGGCGAACGTAAAGACACAGGCGATCATGGTCCCGGCATAGCGGGACCTAGAACTGTCCCGATACCCTTTCGCCCTCTCAGCGTATAGTTTATACCACACCTTTCACGTGCTCGATCTGCCTTTTGTTCTTTTTTTCTGTGCTCCTCAGCCATGATATAATAGTACAAGACTCAATGCATGTATACCTGTAGCCTACATATACAGCTGACGGCGCTGAGAGAAGGATAGGGCAATGGATAGGGTAGATATATATCCGTCTGCGTCTGCAGCATTCCACACAGTAGTATCACCCCACAATTACCAGTCGGCGCTTTCAGTATGACGGGCACTGACGTCTAACCAGAATACGTGAACCAACTCGTCCTTCGAGATCAAACATAAGCGAAAGGGCAGACAGCGGGACAGCGGATTGACTACACGGACCTGGCATTGACGGCCTCCTTACGCACCACGCGCTTGGGGTCATCCAGAGCTTTCGCGAGCTCACGTAACACCATCGCCTTTTGTGGGTGGAGAACATCATATCGCACAACCTTCGGGAGAATGGCGAGATACTTGAGCGCGCCCAGCCGCACCCTCTGTTCTTCTAGATTAGCACGATACGCGGGATGATGGAGGGAGAGGCGCACCACGACAGGCATTTCTGCGGCGGCGCCGTTCAGTAACATGGCGTTGGTAAGGCTGACGGCGTGCTCCGACACGACGCTGCCCTCCTTTGCCGTCTTGGATCCGGCTTCGGCATCTGCCTGGGCGGCGGAGAGGAGCGTATCAATTACACCTGCGCGGAGCGTAGGGTCGGGCAAGGAGAGCCCACGAAGGAGAAGCGGCATGAGCTGTGGAGGGGGCTAGTAGAAATATGCGTGTCTAAGCCACATCTGTCAACTCACTATTGGCAGTTCGTGCGAGTAAGCGGCCCTTGGGATCACCTTGATGAGCGCTGCGAGAGAGACCAGGTACGTGATCTGTCGTGATTGTTCTGGGGCGGAATGATTGCTTTGCACAGACTCTCTCGATAACAGGGACGGACCTGTCGAGTCTTTTATTCCCTGAATGATCTTTGGGAGGATGCTGCTTGCATACTTCTGTGCATGAAGGACCTGAAAATTCGACATCAGTTGATATTGATAGAACAGATTCAGGAAGATAACCTTGATGACCGCATGATTGCGCTTCGTGAGTACCTTGTCTACCGTGCCAGCTTGGCCAATCGCACGAGCAGCATCCCACCCTACTTTTGTATCATCAAACAGCTCAAAAAGCCGGTTCACGAATGGCAAAGCTTTTGGATGATTCCTGACTAAGAGCGCTCTTGAAATCTGCAAGGGTTAAGGGTAAATAACCAAATTTCAAGGTGAAAGATGAGATCCGAACCCATGCCCATGCTGAGATAGCACGACGCCGCACATCAGTGTCGAGTAGTTTAGCAATCTGCTCATCCCAAAACGTGGTGAATGAGGTGTCGAGGAAACTGTCAAGATCTTGGCCACACGTTAGCAGGTCTGCGCGCTACAAATAATAGCTGCTCTTCACCTGCGGGGCGTTTGTTAACGATAACGGCAACGATGTGCCAAGCGCATTCTCGCTGTCTTCCCGTCTTTGCATGTCGTATGCCCCAATTTAGAAGCTGCACTAGTAACGCGCTCTCATCTTCCACAGGGATCTTTACCTGACCAACGATGTGGAATGTGACAACGCGCATTTCTCTCGCACATACCTCTGGGTGGAATGCTATCACGGACTCCGAGAACAGAGCAATGAGATTGGCCTGACTCTCAGAGGCGGCGGGCTAGAGCACAATTAAACTTGGGATCACACTCCAGAACGACTGGTCGACTTACATCAAAAGGTGCGAAACACCTTTCTGTTGGCAGACTCAGATCGCCAACCGCGAGAGAAGTAATATCGCCCTTCATATATGCGGTGATCAACGTCTCAGCGAACGTTTCCTGTCTCCTATAGCGAATCAATAGCATGAGGGGACGCCTTAGTCGTGGCCCATCAATCGACTCACTGAGCGGACAACGATTGAACGACAAGGTTAACTATACGCGCAATAACGTCGATAATACGTGGATCGGCCACACTTTTGTTCCCCGTAGCCACAAGTGCTCCATGTATGGTGAGGTTGAAGAGCCGCGGAACTAGTCTGTCAACGTACTTCTGCACGTCCACGTCCCCGTTCTCGACCTTGCGTGATAATACATCTGCAAGGGTCGATAATAGCGCATGCACGTATGCCGCTGAGGGCTCAGAGTCGTCTGGGACTGCTGCAGGAGCATAGAGCAAACTTAGGCGTACGGACAGGCGAACAACAAGGGTCTCGAAGAGATTCGGCTGGGTGGATAGATGTGACAGCGCAGAGAGAGCTATGCGATATTTCTCGCGTCCTTCTAACATCGTCTCTCCCAGGCGCTTGATCCGGAAGTGCAGAGAAGAGAAGCGGAAGCGTCATCTCAGCAATATGGGAAGGTGTCTTGATGGAGATAACCTTCAGTAGATCAAGTGCTTCGTCTCTAGAGAGATGTGATCAACAAAAGCCTAGAGATAACAGCCAGAATGAGCACCTTGCACCAAGCGGATCCTCTTGTTGGTTAGAAATGACCTCATTCACTTTTTGCACCACGAAGCCGATTTCCTGATCGTCGAGAAGCCCGAGTGTCGTCACCAGGCCATTCAAACCCTCAATGGCAGGACGCAAAGATGTCTGTGCCTTCAGACCAGTAACCAAAATTCCCAGCACTTCATCCTTGAAAGGGAGGAGGAAAGCTTCTTCCGTATCAGCTACCTTGACTGTAGAGTCGCGAGCAGCCGCGATGAGGGATGATAGGAGCGAGAGAACTGGGCCTCTGTTGGGAAGCTCGTCCGGATCTACGAAATGCTTTGTGAGGTGAGGGACCGCATGGGAGAGGGTAAAGCGTGAAACAGATGCTATGCAGACATTGTGAGATCGCAGGTGCCATGAGATATAATTTATGACTGACGAGTGGTTGACATGAATGCACATAAGACTTTGATAGCAGGTTTCGCTTGACTCTTTTCTGGCTCTTTCAAAATCTGAATACATTCTTCGCATGCATCCTTGGCTAGGCCATCAAGATCGGCATCCCTGACTTCATCCGCATATATTGTCTTGATCAAAACCTGAGTTGCTTTGAGAGCTTCCCCCTCTGTCTCTACATCGGTAGGCTGGAAGATCTCAAGCTTCAAAGAATTCCAAAGTTTGCGCGCCAAATTCACGGCGACTCTTGGGCCATACACAGGAAGACATACGGCAAGAGTTTGAAGAGTATCGCGCTTTTGTTTACTGGTAAGCCATATATAGTACAACGTGAAGGCGAGCCCTTACTTTGGTCGTAGGTGAACCGGCGTTGATCTTATCAAGGAAGAGAGGGACAGCAAGATTGCCGAATAACGGGCTCGCACTTAAGCATGATCTACGAGAGCAATCAACAAGGGCGATTAGCAGCATGAGATACCGATCCCTACCGAAGTGAGTTTCTCAGATCGTCCGCGGTAATCCGATACGGATCATTTGGAGGCGGTCGAAATGTGATCGGAAAATAGCAGAAGGTAATGTTAAAGAGGTCCTGGAGAGCGATATCAATCTGAATCGTGGGAGAGAAGGGAAGTGGGCACCTCAAACTTCTTGGAGATGTCAAATTCTATTGCCAGGACTCTTGCAATGGCAAATGCAACCATGAGATTCCGAGGATCTTTCTCACCGTCTGCCAAGGCAATGTAGCCAGAAAGAAACGAATCGCCCATGCTCTTCAACACTGATTAACTTGTGAGGATCTCGACGTTGAGAACTTTGAGGGAAAGAAGCCTCACCGTCTCTTCGCAGCGCCACGAGCGAGTCGAAAATGGAGAAAACAGTATGGCGTTGTACCTGAACAAGAGCTTGCATGTTCACATTTGTAAAGATGCTGCGTCTGTAAGAACATCGCCACAGATCTGCGAAACCGAAAGATATCTCACGCTGAGCATATATCATGTATATTTTCTGGAACAAGAACCGGGATGCGAGTAATCGCGAGGATGCCTTTGAGGGCGGGGAATTATCGTTTCGGTGTCTTCTAGCTTTGACACAAAGAACGCGACCAGTACCTTGACTGAACGATCTCAGCTAGCTATGACGTTGAGTTATAATATCCGACATACCTGACTGGAGATTAAAATTGTCCGTTGGGCACTTACTAACCACTAATGCAAGAAACTCAACGCCTGCGGGATGGTGTGGGTAAGGGGCCACATATGATCGAGAGGCAACGCGTACCTTTATTTCTAAAATCGCCGTCTTCCGATGTCAAGTACTCTCCCAATGCTTTAACGACATGGGCCAACTTGAGCTGCCCATTAGCCACACCTGGAGGCTCAGAAAGATCTCAGGAAAAGAGATGATGCTTTATCGGTTGCTGGCAAATACCTGATACGGTGTCTTCGATTTCCTTGTCTCTTGGAGAAGCGACCCATGTACGAACGTGGCGCTCTGCTATCTCCATCGCTCTTGATATTGATGGGTGTGAGAGATGAAGTGGGAGGTGTGCTGACAGATCCCTAATTCAATGGCCGAACACGACCCGACCGTCCCTCAGTCCGTCATTTCACAGGCTCTCGTCCTTGTAGCAGGGCAGGAGCGAGTCATCCTCGCAAGGCCCATGCGCCATTTGGGGACATTCATCTCTAGAGTACCTACACTATGGCAGGCCTTGCCTTCCAACTCATCGACTCACTCCCTTTCTCGCTTCTTCGCTTCCACTTCGTTCGTGTCCAGGGTCCAGCAAGGACCGTTTCAACTACAACCCTGACATATTCTTCGACGAGGCCCCGGATCCAGAGCACATGACATATGCGCGCGTCACGTCGAACGACCTCGATCGACACACGACGCCGCCGACGCGTGTCAAGATGCTCGTGCGCGATTTTATTGAGGACTCGCTGTACAACCCCCATTATGGGTACTTCCCACAGCAGGCTACCATCTTTACTTCAGCCGGAGACCCCATCGACTTCCGCGCCATGCGTGACTCGGTGGAGTTTCAGAATGAGGTCGCGAGGCGATATTCGACGTATGGCACAGACAATGAGGGGCCCGGTAGGCAGATTTGGCATACGCCCACAGAATTGTTCAAGGTGCGTGATCCGTCCTATGGCCTGCAGCCAAAGACCTGACTATCGCGCGTAGCCTTACTACGGGCAGTCAATCGCTCAATGCCTTGTATCGGAGTACCTCCTTAAATACTTTCCCTACGAGGATCTCGTAATCTACGAGATCGGGGCGGGGAACGGCACATTGGCAATGGACATCCTGGACTTCATCCGCAGCGCATACCCGGAAGTATACGAGCGCACCCACTATAATATCGTGGAGATAAGTGGTCGTCTAGCCAGGTCGCAAGAGGAGCTCCTCGTCCCGCGGCATCCCTGCGTCAGCATAGCCCATAAGAGCATCTTCCATTGGGATAGGCGAGAACCGGCCCCGTGCTTCTTCCTAGCCATGGAAGTCATCGTGGGTTGTCCGTTTCCTCCGCGCTCGCCCGACCCATTCACCTCGCGCAGGACAACTTTGCACACGACATGATCCGCTATGACTATCGCAGCTTAGAACCATACCAGGCTCTCATCACCGTCAATGCTAATGGCGACTACGGCATATACTACACGCGAGTCACCGACTCCCTCATCGCCTCTTTCCTCAACCTCCGACGCCGCCTCGGTCACTCACCACCCCTCCCGTCCATCCTTAAATCATCCTCCGTGCGTTCGATATACAACCACCTCCCCTTCGCGCCGAACCTTTCGACGCCTGAATACATCCCCACACGCCTGCTCAGCCTCCTGCGCACGCTACGTACACACTTCCCGCGCCATCGGCTGCTCCTCTCCGACTTCAGCTCGCTGCCGGACTCGATCCCGGGTGTGAACGCGCCGGTCGTGCAGGCGCGCGTGCGCGGGACCTCCGTCGCCTGCTCGACGCTCTTCGTACGCCCGGGTCTTTTCGACATCTTCTTCCCGACGCACTTCGGCCGCCTGCGCGACATGTACGAGCACGTGCTCGCACAGCCGCGCAACGGCGACGACCATCTGCCTGTCGCGCCGTCTCCGCTGGCGAGCAGCGCATCGCCATTGTCCATCGGCGCGGACTTCTTCTCGTCATACCAGCCCCCGAATCGACGTACGCCAGCCGATGGCGTGGCGAGTTCGAGCGGGCTACCCGTCGGCGAGCTCAAGTCGAGCGTTTTTACGCATGCGGAATTTATGGAGACGTATTCGGATCTCGAGAGCACGCGTCTGCAAAGCGGCGAGAATCCACTTGTGGACTACTACAAAAATGTAAAATTTCTGTTCTGAGACGCTATCTATTCATCGGTCTCGTTTGCATTCCCACTGTGCGCGCGAACCGCCGTCTCAGTTGCACAGGATGTACAGGTAGTAATGGAAAGCGTCTCCGATCTGCTGAATCTCAAGCGTCGTATCTGGCCGCGTCAGATACCGTCGACGGAAATGCGGCTGACCGAACGTCAGGTAGAGAAACGTGCCGTTGCCCTTTCGCAAGACCCTACACATATATATCGAGCGCGGTGAGATGCCTTGAAGCATCGAAACTGTCGAGGACGAACCGGAGAACCTCGTCCACTTCTTTCGTGCAGTCATCTATGACTTGTTGTGGAGGATCCTGCGGGCGGGTGAGGACGCTATGGCACAGGTCTCCCAGGGGGCGTTGCCAGATAGCAGGCTCACCCAGACGTCGGCCTTGGTCGTCATCATCGCGTCCATCGTACCTTTCGAGCATGAGGTCACCTCAAGGCCGACTGCCCATGCTCGAACTGCCCACCTTTGTCTATCGCGACATCGAAGGTGTCATCCTCGAACGTCAAGGCACGGATGTCCATCACGAGCCCTGGAGCATTCGTCCGTTCAGAATTCTGTCCTTACGAACGGCTGATGTGAGGAAGGGGAAGCACATTGCATTTCTGGCCGAGCGTAATTTCTTGCCCCCATGCGCCCGATCACCACGGGAGAATACTGCCCGTCAGAGGAAGTGAGCACACGGGCTAGTTGGCGGCATGACAGCATACACGCACATCGACGTTAATGATATTCCTATACCCATCGTCGTACATCTGAGCGATAACCCGGGAACGTTCAGGAAACGAGTAGTCGCATTACGGCGAGCACACACATCTTCCGAGAGTGTCGAGTTACCACAACCGAGCATGAGGATACGCGCATTCTTGTCAGGAAGGACCGATCGAAGGAGGTGTGCGACGTCTTCGTATCTCTTGAACCAGTCAAACGTCGCCTCCCCTTCTCTTCGAAACCCATGTCCGAAGCGAGCACAGTAACCAAGTCGGATGTATGTAGGACTCACTCTGTGTATCTCTTGTCCCTGAGATTCGTGGGGATTTCAACAAAAAAAACAAAAAAAAACAAAAAGGACTGGTGAGAGCGCACCAATATTCTCTAGTTCCGTAT
Organism: Russula earlei; assembly: GCA_025769875.1. Taxonomy (NCBI): domain Eukaryota; kingdom Fungi; phylum Basidiomycota; class Agaricomycetes; order Russulales; family Russulaceae; genus Russula; species Russula earlei. Next base: position 2,005 of record JAGFNK010000207.1, on the reverse strand, counting down.
TCTTCATTTCTGACAGGAAGCGTATCGCCGGCAGCTGCCATTGTCACCAGCTGGCTCGACGAGTTTGATCCAAGAACCGTTGAGCCGACCGAGCGCGTGTCGGGTCCCCCTCTCAAATCGACTGACTTGCCACGTCTCCACCATCACTGCTCCACAACTCTTTCGACTCCTCTCCAGTGTCTCTTCGTCTTCAAAAATTCCAACAAGCAGAAAATGGTGCGCTCACCATCACCATCGGCACGGGCCTCGATGGGCGTTTGCCTGGCGCTGATAATGTCCATCTTTCGCACCCTCAGTCTGCCGTCCCTGCATTCGTCATGGGTACTCTGTGCATCGTCGGGGGTGTGACTGGGTACGCCCGTACGCGCTCCATCCCATCCATCGTCGCAGGCGTCAGGTACGTGTCTCCTGGTATCCAGCTCGCTTGACCTTCCCCTAACCTCGGCATAGTGTCGGCGCGCTCTACCTGTACAGTGGCGATAGCATCCGCAAACACACCGCCAACGGCCTCGAGACTGCACTCGGTGAGCCGGATCGCGTCCTTTCGTTTCTCAATCCCTCTCGGGGTGCTCAATCCAAAGGCTCTGTCCCTAGGTGCTTCCGCGCTCTTACTCCTATCATCACTCCCGAGGTTCGCCAAGGGTCCCATCCCCGCAGTGCTTACTGTCGCCTCAGCTGCGACGGGCGCATACTACGGCAGGACGATATACAAGCTACGTCAGTAGGTGGTGGATGGGCGTCGTGCCGGGACATGCCCTGATATTTGTGAATATTGTGCCTATCATGTACGAATATCTGTCCTGAATGAATCATGCGCTCCCCTTCGGGTTGCCAGCCGTGTTTGACCCTTTCAGATGCACCGTATCCTGAGCACGGCCTTTCCCTTCCTCTAATTCTGTCACCGCTCTCTGAACGTTCACTATGACACGCTCACCCATCAACTCGGCGACAGAATACCGTCGCGAGATTCGCTATCTCGCAAGCTCGCTAGATTTCATGGATGGTTTCAAACCATCTAACTTCATCGTACGCCCCGTTACAATCTTGACACACCCGGTCAGATTCCTGGAACGCTAATGTAATGCAAAGCGAAAGGTCGCCGGCTGGCTGATATGATTCGAAATGGAAGAGTGGAAAGGAACGACACGTGTCCGAGACCATTGGGTCCAAGTATATTTCATTCATGTCGGAACTACCCTTTCTCTGACATTGAATAGATACAAGGATACATGTCAACGGTGGTAATTCGAATAATCGTACAAAGCGCGGGAATGAGTTCCGATTGAGACGAACATGGCTCTACACCAGCTGTAGTTTGGTAGTTAGTGTCAACACTTCCCGAAGACAACCTTCAGTTGACCACTAACCCGCAAATCATGCGCCATAATGAACAAAGTTCACCCATCGCTCTAGGGTAATTCCCTTCTTTCTCCTCAGACCCTGGACCGCATCCCGGAGTGCTTCTGCTGATCTCTCGTAGTACGGGATCCCTCCCTCTTCCCTCGAGAACATTGACCTGTAAAAGTGCTCGACTAGTTTTGGTCCATCTATATCAACCACCCCCCACATCGTCCCCACTACGCTTCTAAATCCACAGTATTGCATTGCAGCAGTTAGGTGCAGAGCTTCATCAGCAAAGCTTCCTTCTGTCATCTCAGCAGTATGACAAGCTGAGAGGAACGCAAACTCGGCAGCTGGAAGTTGGGATCGAATGAGTTCGAGTAATGTAAGACGCTGGCCATCATGGAGCTGGAACGAGGCATCAAATGGCCTTCCAACTTCCAAGTTTCCATGGCACACGAAATGCGAAAATCGATGGTTGCCGAGACTCTCCACCACGGCAGAGGGTATTGCCTTGTGTGACATAAGTGTTGTTACCCTTCGTATTGAGGCTTTTTTTGAGCCTTTTTACGGCCCAGATCTCCTCCGGCGCTGCAAGCAGAGACTGATCTGGTTTCGCCACAAGAAGGATTGAAGGCTTTTCGGATGTTTCCCTGCGGGGTTT